>CAJVPZ010001402.1:0-14573 GCA_910592135.1 Racocetra fulgida | reverse complement strand
TTGGACTCTAATAAAACACTTGAGCATGTGAAAATTGTGACCAAGATCTCTGCTGACCTAAAGCATTTAACTCGTAACATTAGAAATGCTTTACGTAGTAAGTTTTTTTTTTTTAAAAAAAAAAAAATAATAATAATAATTTTAATGCTTAATTTTTTTTTTTTTTTAGATGACAAAAATTTTCAATCATTTGAGGATCATGTAATGCGTTGGTTCCGTGGTTGCATTTATTCTGCGGCATTGCGAAGAGAAGACAAAGATCCTCTTGCGCCACCTGCACCTTCAGAAGATGAAACACGTACAATGCAAGTAGATGGCCTTATTAATCATCTCCAAAATGATCATTCGGATTGTTGGCCTGATATATGTTGGACGAAAAATGATCCAACAATTCTTTTACAAAACCCTACTCTTTGTCATTCACCTAAAAGCCGAATTGAAGCATTTCGAAAATTTCTTAAAAAAATTTTCAAATTGCCTCATGGTCAAAGCATTGTCACATTTAATCGCACCTCACAAAATGAAGCATTTAATCGGGTAAAGCTCGTATATCTAGATAAAAGAATAGATTATTGGAAATCGTTTGCTGTAAGGCATGCAATGGCAGTTATACATTATAACGAAGGGTATACTTACTTACTTTCCGAAGTTCGAGAAACTTATTGTGAGCAACCTTTTGAGTTAGAAGACACTCTTAATATTTCCATGATAGAAAATGAACGTTTTGATCAAAATCAATTAAACGTAGAAAACATTCGTCAACGTAACAAAATAAGAGCTGAAAAGTATGCTAATGAACGTAAAGAATTGATAGGTTTTAATTTTGGCGAGGAGCTATTTCCATACAAACTGAAAGCACAAGATAGGCTTCGAAAAAATGAGTTTTATCCATCATTCGGTTCATTGATCGTGGATTTTGATACGACTATACGGTGCACCCATTGTCATACTTTTTCGAAGCGTTTCAAGGGCCTGTGCTCATTATGTTATACATACCAATTGTTTGGTTGGAATGAAAGATTTTTAGATCCAGACATAATGTTAGTGGACGAAACAAATAATGCCATCGATTTTACTGAGCGTGTTGGAAAAATTGCCGAAAATATTTTTAAATTTACAAATCTAAGGCCAAAACAAATGGACGCGATAAAAAGTTACATGGTAGAAAAAAAGGATACACTTGTAATTATGAAAACTGGCGGTGGAAAGTCTTTCTGTTATGCTGTCTCTGCTATCCTATTTGATGGTCTCACGATCGTTATTTCACCTCTAAAATCTTTGATTCAAAGCCAAATGGTTAGTATAAAGTATTAAATAAAGGCTAAAATAAATAGCAAGTATTTAATCGATTTTACCTTTAGGAACAATTTATTCAACTTGGAATCCCTTGTGGAGGTTTGCAGGCGTCGTCTCAAGGGACTATCGATTATGAGTCAAAGGTTTTTGAAGAAATAGCCCTTGGTTTTACCCATCTTCTTTATGTTACTCCTGAGAAGTTACTTTTAAATAGCTCTCTTGGAATTCTATGCAGTCGTTTGCATAAAGAAGGAAAGCTGCAATTTGTAATTGATGAGGCTCACTGTATTTTTGATTTTCAACATTTTAGGTAAGAGATAAAATATGATTAAAAAATAGTTTATAAAAAAAAATACAAAACTAAAAGAAGGTAACAAATTATTTTAGAGTTGAATGGGGAAATTTGGGAAAATTAAAACAGATTTACCCTAACGTTCGAATTATGGCTTTAACTGCGACTTTGTCCTGGGATGATGTAGCGAATCTACAAGATAATTTAAACATTGATCGCTTCGCACTTGTAAGAGATGGTAATTCCCTACGGCAAGAATTATGTTTCTCAGTACTAGATCGAAAAGAACTCAAATCAGTCCGGAAACAACTAGTAGATTTGATAGAAGATGTAAAAGAACCTGATTATGCTATAATTTACTGTGCACAAGTTAAAGATTGCTCAGAAGTATATGAAATTCTAAATTCTGAAATAAAAGGAGAAATATTAGGCATTTACCATGGGCAATTACGAGAAAGTAAAAAGACAGAAACAATAATAAAATGGAACAAAAAACAAATACGTATCATGATTGCAACAACAGCCTTTGGGTTGGGTATAGATATGCCTAATGTTCGCCTAGTAATTCATTATAATATTCCAATGAGCATGAGTATGATAATTATTTTGTTAAATACAAATATTTATAAAAATCATAACCATTAATACCTTCATCAATAGCTGATCTAATTCAACATTCGGGTCGGGCTGGAAGAGACCAAAAAGGCGCCAAGTGTGTGATTCTCTACTCTCGGAAAGATATCCGCACCAACTATTCTATTATTGCGGATGATAGAATGAGTAATGAAGACCATGATGAACAAACTTTCGCTCGAGACCTCTACCTGACCAATGCTCAGCATCGATTGTTCGAAGTGGTATATTACTGTCTTACCTCCTACGAATGCCGTTTCCAACAATTGTCAAGATACTTCAAATGGCCAGCAGATCCAACCCCGCCAGTCTGTGATTCATGCGATAATTGTGTTAGGCGTGTAAAAGACGGAGTAAAGCAGGTGGATGCGCAAATTGATATCTTAGACATGTTAAAGGTGGTAGATATGTTATGTAAAAATAATGACAGACCGATCACACCATCAGACATTATAGAGATTTTTTGCTTCTCGAATAACGTGCAACTACAGAATAAAAAATTGAATCAGTTAGGACTAGATAACCGCAAAAAACCGAAAGTACTAAAAACGCAAGCCTTGGCAGAGCTAGCATTAGCCGATCTAGTTTGTCGTGGCTTGGTAAAACAAGTCATTTTACTAGAACGAAAAGCTAATAAGGCTCACGTAATATATAGTTTAGTTGTAGAAGGAGTGGTGGAAGATTTGAATTTACATGTACAAGTGAATAATTGGTCGTATTGGGTCAAGTAATAAAAAAATTTGTTATAGAAAGTTCTAGAGTATTCGATTTGCATTCGATTTCCATGTGTGTTACACAAAAAAAAAAGACCATCGATTTTATATGTAAAATGATCGACGTACACTCTACCCTTAAACTACATGATCTTTCACGTGAAGTTGACCCTATGCATTGTTTTTACTATTTTGACTTTTTTTTTCGCGTTTTCGCACATTCGTTTTTTTTCATTCCTAATATGCCGTGTAAAGCATGTCATCTCACTTTGCAAGAAAAAAAAGAAGCAGAAGCTGCTAGAAAGCGCAAATATAGAATCAAGGAATTAGAAACACAATGGCAACAGCGTCGTCAACAAGTTGCTGATTCTCAATGACGACGTCGTTCTAATATTCCTCCATTGCACAATTTCGCCTGAAACTTTTCTGAAAGAGCAAATGCAAATAGACCTCCTATTTCACATAGAATTAATATTGATAGCTTAACTAATTGTAGTCATTGCAATGCCATAAAACTGCCTACGGAAAGCCCTGGAATGTGCTGTTCCAATAGAAAGGTGGTGTTAGCAGAATCCAGTATACCATCAATTTTAGAACATCTACTTTCCGATCAAGATAATATAGCTAAAGGTTTTCGATATAACATCCGCCTTTATAATTCAGCATTTGCTTTTACATCTACGGGCGTTAAATATGACCCTGCTCTTGCTAATGCAAGAAATGGTGTTTACACTTATCGTGTACAAGGAACTTTTTATCATAGAATAGGATCGCTTCAACCTGAAGATGGTTTTGAGCCCCGTTATTTACAAATGTACATTTGAGATACTTCGCATGAACTATAGCATAGACTAAATGCAGTTCCAAACTCGAATCTTAACTCAACAATCATTCTAGATTTGAAAACTATGCTTAATGGCGTTAATCCTTATGTGCAAAACTTTTGGCATATTTCCAATATATCTGTACAAAACATCAAAAACTTATCCGTGCTTATCCGTGCTGATATTCCTGGCCTTGATCTAAGAACTTATAACTTGCCAACTGCTTCTCAGATCGCAGCAATTTAGATTGATGATGATGTGCCTTCTAATACAACTCAAAAGCACGACATTGTATTGCATTCAAAAATGGGACAATTGGTTTATATTTCTGAGCTTAACGGATGTTATGACCCATTGGCTTATCTAATTTTATTTCTATGTGGTGAGCAGAGTTGGGCTCTACGCAAAATTTTGTATAAGGGCTTTTTATCAACACCTGAGATAAATAATGTTAGTGAAAATTCTACTGAAAATATTGATGTAGAGGAAAAAACTGTAGAAGTTAGTGAAAACGAGCATAGTCACTGTGAAACTTCTGATGATGATGATAAAGACGATACAGTTAGTGGGAATAGAAGCATACACTGTCGTAGAAAGTTCATGACAGCAATGAAATTCTATGCATATAGACTTCAAATTCGGCCTCGGCTTAGTAACCTACTTCTACTTGCAGAACAGCTGTTTCAACAATACATAGTCGATATGTATGTCAAAATCGAATCGCATCGCTTAAATTTTATTCGGCATAATCAAGCTAAGATTAGAATTGTTATGGGGTGATTTGTAGGTTTAATTAGTGCAAACACGAAAGTAAAGTATTTTTATATTTAAGGCAACTCACCAGAGGCATGACGTTGGTGATTTGACAATAGTTTATTTTATTTAAGGTCTTTGACCAGGTGATTTATTATATGTATCAGAAAGAGGCTATTAGAATCCCGTAGGATATTGTTTAAGAAGAGTAAAATGCTAAAGCTTTTATAGCTTTAGCGAATGTAAGGATTCAAGGGGCTTGGGGATGACTCACATATTTCATTTTAATGAATTTAAGGGAACTACTTCTAAGCTAAGGGGCTTACAATGATAAGTTACAACATTATTATAGTAAAAGAAGGCTTTGTTTTGCTGACTACAACTATTTGCTTTTACAGCCACTTTTACTATATCCTAATCTTGATATTCAGTGTTCTTTCATTTCTTCTTATGCGTCACTTGTTCTTCAGTTTTTGCGTTAGTGATTGTTTTGTCTGTATTCGGCCGATAAGCCTCAACCAATAAACCAGTATTTCTTGGATTTGTTGCTTCAATCACGGGTTTGCTGTGCCTAATTTTGTAGATCCTTCATTTTAGCCTGTGACATTTGCCCAACCTTATTTTATACATATCAGGCATAAATTATTATAATAAATATTTAATAAATTAATACAGTGATTGATATTTAACTATACAAAAAAAATAATGTAATAAGAAAAAAAAATTCTTATTCTGGTATATCATCCTTAAAAGGTCATGCCATATCCTTGGCCATAAGAAAGGCATTAGCTCGCTTACAACGAGTTTCGAACCCTAATTCTTTTGATCAACAGATAGCATTCTAACTCATTTGTCCACATCAGAATAATTACTAATTTCAAAAATCTAACTTCTTAAGTTCGTAATTTGCCAATTTGATAATCCAATAGGAGAATTTCTTAAAACCTTATTTTACGAGATCTAAAAAAATAACTTTAGTGACAATGCCTCAAAAATTCAAAAAATAATACGGACATCCTAAAAGACAAAGGTATATATATGGGGGGTGCCAGTAGAAACCAAGCAATTTGTTTTTAGTGTGTTTTTTTAAAATTTTAAATTAAAATATCTCAACAACTATTAAACCAAACTTGATAAAATTTTTTTTATTTTAATTCTATAACTATATAAAATTAAAATAAAAAAATTTTTATCAAGTTTGGTTTAATAATTGTTGAGATATTTTAGTTCAAAGTTGAAAAAAAATTTACTTAGAAACAAATTGCTTGGTTTCTACTGGCACCCCCCATATATATAAGTTAATAATATATAAAAATAAAATTAATAAGATAATTAATTATATAGTAAAAAATTTGATAAAGGAAAGCAAAAAGAAGTTATTGATGAAGTACAACAAAAAGATAAAGAATTACAAATATTATCAGATAAGTTTATGCAATTAGAACAAATTGCAAAAATGCAATCAGACAAATTTCAAGAACAAGAACAAAAAAGAAAAAATCAAATCAATTATTTAATTAAATTATTATATATTGAAGAAAAAGATAAGTATAAAATAGTAGAAATAGAAGATTCGACATATAATACCATTAGATATTTCAGAAAAGAATCTGCTAAAAAGTCAGAAGAACTTCGAAAATTAAGAGAACAATTAAAACAATATGAAGAAGATCAAGAAATCAAAGAAGCAGGAGAAAAATTTCGACAAGAACAAGAAGAATAGTAATCTAGAAATTAGAGACTAGAAAATTCTACTAATGAATCAAGAGTAGAATTAACTAAAGAAAAACAAAATTTGCAAGTAAAATTAGAGAAAATAAAAGAACTAAAACAAGAAATGACAACAATAAAAGAAGAACAAAAAGGATTAAAGAATGAATTACAATAATACAAGTAAAATTTTAACTTATAATTATTATAACTAAAATATTAACTTAAGAATTTAGGAAAGATTGGTGGATCGAAAATGTGGAAGAAGAAAATAAACAACTTCGGGAAAAATATGAAATGTATGAAGAAAGTGAACATAGTTGGAGAGAAGCTTTGGACAATAATCAAGATTGGGAAGAACAAAAATTTGATCCTACTAAAGAAATCAAGACGAAGAAGAAAGAAATAGTACTATCAATGAAGATAGCATACGAACAATTGGTTGGGATGATTATGCGATGGAGATAGAAAAAAAATCGATTGAAGTTAAAACAGAAGAAAATGAAGAAGATAACCTTGAATACTTAAATAAAATTACCTATAAAGAATGGGAAGACGAACAAGATGAAGATTCTAATAGTATAGAGGAAGTAGGAGAGGAAATACAAATGAATACTGAAGAAGCAGAAGGAAGTAGTAGATCTGAGATCCCTTGGTTCGAAAGAAACAAAACAGATTATAATCAAATAGAGGCAAGAGCTTATTATGAAGCTCTTGAGAAACTTTTAGACGAAGAAAATTTCAGTTAGTTTCATTATATTAGTTTTAATCTCATTATATATATTAATAAATAAATAAATAAATTCTCTTAGCTTTCTTTGTAAATAATATAAAATCTTGTATAAAAATAAATAATTACTTGTAATAAAATTAGTTAGTAGTATAATTTCTTATAGCTTTAAATAGTAATAATAATAGTAATATATAGATTATAATTATGATATCTTTTATACTGATAATTTGTACAGATAGCCTTTACTTGAGGTCAAAACTTGTTGATATAAGGAAATCTTATGCTATTTACGATTTCACCATTTTTATTTTCCAAACTGAAATCTTAGGTTCAGGGCTCGATTGTCTTAACATGGAGCACCGTTGCTTTTAAAACTTCAAATATGCCCTATGATCAGCACCAGACAAACTTTTCATATTACTGACAAAACGCTATACTATTCCCTTCACTTGAAAATTAAAGTTACGAATTGTAACAGTAATATTAGAATTTATGTAATTATAACGGATAAAGCTTGAATCAATAGCTGTTCGGTATATCGCATATCATTTCTTGTACTCTTGTGGTGAGATTGTGCATTTGCTTCTAGCGAAAATGGCTGCCCTTCTTTTCGTTTCCGTAATAACTGAGCAGGAACTTAGAGCTTAATTTCAGCCATTATAATATTCCCTTTAAATATTGCTCCATTTTCCTCTAACTTGAAATACGTGGTGAGTATATAATTCGTTGGTAATAGTTTGAACAATTTCTTCCGGGTTTTCTTAAAGAGAAATAAAGTTTTTCTGATTCCAAGCCTTATTGAATTAGTATAAATTAATTTGCGAAGTATAATAGTGTTAAGCAAAATGATATTGCAACATTAAAAGACTTATAAATAATTTCTGTTACAGTAGATGTTAATAAAATGGTATACAAAAAAAAAATTTTAAACTATAACCTTTATATATTACTCCCCTGTCTTATATGATTTTTTCAGGATCATACAGTGCGAACAACCTAGTCCCAACCAATAAAAATTTTTAGTGGCCAAATTCAGATTTTATTTTTTATATATATGAAAAGGCTAATTTGAAAATTTAGCTAATATTTATATATAAAGTGGCCAAATTTAAATTTTTAATATATATATAAAATAAAATTGATTGTTTAAAGAGGTCAAATTTGCTTTTTTTTATATATATAAAAGGTGGCCAAATTTCATATTTAATTATAAAAATACTATAACTTTAACTTGCTATAACTTTTTTATAAATAGATTTAAAAAAAATTTAAGAACTTGGGAGTATTTAGCTTGTTTTGATTTAACATTTTAAGATAGTATTTTTTGGTTATTATTTTTTTTGAAAAAGGATTAGCAATTTGAATTATATTAATTTTATTGGTCGGGACTAGGTTGTCTGCACTGTATAATAATTTAAATCCTTTATGATCATCTTCATTTGTCTTTTTAGACAATCCTAGGTCTGAGATGTGGAATTGTATACTTTACAAATCCCTCATCTTATAAAATTTTACTACAGCCAAAAGTCCGTAAGAATATCTTGGATTGTGTATAATTAACTAAAGCGTCATTAATTCTTCGTATACCATCTAACCAGGTCATACAAGGCTAAATTCCCCTTTGTCAAATTTAACACCATGTTCGATTAATGTTATCTTCTAATCTCGGCATCTTATCTTCAAATTATAAGGTTCTACGTATCTGCATCCTTCAATATCAAGTAGTGCACATATAAATATATTGTAATATAAATTCATATATTATTTTATTATCCACACATCTCAATATATTTCTTGTTTAGTGCTCTCAAAGAGCTTAAATTTCCAAGTTATTTCTCATATAGTAGGTTTACTAAGATTTCTGTACAATTTGTTATGCGAAGCTAAGTTATCTATTGATTTTGGGCTATGTTTAGTTTGCAAAGAGCTTTCTTATTCTAACTTCGCTGTTCTTCAACGGACGCTCACGACGGTATCACATGACCAATTGTTTGAACGTTAACTAATCGATTAAGGGGATTCTATTCCATTATGTCATTTGTAATTTTTAGCACTACAATCATCGACTTCCTTATTCCTACTTGTTCATCCTTGTGCAGTTTTCTAGGGGTTACATGTTTGGCCCCAATCTTTAGATGTGTTATATTACTTGCAATTTGCTCAATTTTTAACATCTAAAATGTTATTGTTTTATTAATTTTCTTTTAATGTAGTTACAGATTTTGATAAATTGTATTAAAGTCTATTGCTTATGACAATTACGTCATGACCTATTGTTACTATAAAATGGTAAGTTTAATTAATTCATGTCCTTTTTTGTTCTTTACCCCTTTTTTAAATTTTCCTTATTTAAAATAGTATCATTTTAATAACTTTCTATTTATAGGGGTCTTTATTATTTTTCCCTCTACGGTACGTAACTTAAACATGTCTTTTTGAAGCACCTTATGAATGACGAAAGGTCCTTTCCATTTAGGATGAAGTTTATGACTTCTGGAATATTGTTGGGACGCCTTATATACTAATACTTGATCTCTCTTTTTTAATTCTTCTAGATACGGTAATCAACGATCATATATCCTTTTGGCATTCTCTTGTGCCTTTTTGACTTGTTTAACAGCGTTGTTTCTTACTTCCGGTAATATTTCAATTAACTCGAAGAGTCATTATAGAAAAGTCTCTTCTAACAGCTCTTCATTTTATTAGGATAGATTGGAAAACGGGCTTCTCTTCCATATACCAAGAAGATTGGAGAAATTCTCATCGTGTTTTGCTTGGCGGTTCGGTATGTGAAGAGCACCGAAGGTATTAATGCGTCCTATTTTCTTACGTTGGTCACAAGTTTAGATATAGATTCACAAAGCGTTTTATTAAAACGCTCTACTAATCTATTTGTTTGTGGATGATAGGGCGTTGAATAATGATGATTAATGGTGAATTTCTTTAGAAATTCATTTATTAAATTATTACGAAAATGCGTCCTTCTATCAGATAATAAGTATTGGGAACATTTATGACGACAGACTATATCTTTGTATATGAAGTCTGCCACTTCTTGAGCGTTGGCGTTTTTTATCGCTCTGGCTTCGGGCCATTTTGTCATATAGTCCATAGCGACTACTATGTATCGATTTCCCTTTGGAGTTACAGGTAATTTCCCTACTATATTTATTCCGATTTTATAAAATGAAGCTTCGACCGGTATTGGGTGTAATGGGGGTTTTGTTAAATTTTTACCTCTTCTTTAACAGGCATCACAGATACGAACAAACCTCCTAATATCGGCGTATATCTGTGGCCAGTAATATTTGCCACAAATCTTGTTAAACATTATGTCTATGCCGAAGTGTCCTCTTAACGAATGAGTATGGACTAAAAACATAATTGGTTCGACTTCATAATCTTGAATAACTCTTAACAAATGGTTGGCCTTATGTTTGTCTTTCTTGTAGATTAAGCCATTCTTTATTACAAAGAATTGGCTTTGGGCTTGTATGCTTCGTCGTTCTTGCGGAGTCAACGTTCGTGGTAAGGTATACTCCGTTATATAGGTTTTTAGCAATTGATATTTAAGTGGATCCATCTTTGTTTTGCCAGGACACCGACTACCTGGACCGAATTAATCTTTATGTTGGATTTTGAAACTTTTGATTCTTCTTAAGTATCCTTTTATAATATATTTAATTTTTTTAACTTTCTGCTATTTTTACTAAATTAAAACTTCGTTTTCTTCTTTTTAATTACACTTAATTAGGTCCAATTTTGCGTAGTACTTATTCCGGTAGTGAACCCAGCCAGTACTAGGCTTATTAAACAACTTACAGATTAGACAAACCTCTCAATTTTCACGCAGTACTTATTTCGGTAGCAAACCCAGCCAGTATCAGGCTTATTTAGCGTCTTATAGGCAGAGCACCTCCTGTTTTTGCATGATATACGTGACTTACAGGCAGAGCACCTTCTAATCTTCGTGTAATGATATTAGTTATAGTCAAGGTTTTAATTTTATATATATTTTTTGTGTTTATATAAAAAATTTTTTTTTTTTTTTTTTTTTTTACAGATACATCTGTGATAACGCATCTACGTTGAAGTGTTTTCTACCTGCCCGGTGTACAATGGAATAATTGTAGGGTTGTAGTCTTAAAATCCAACAAGCTCTTTTCTCTTTTGGCTCTGAAGTATGTAGCTATTTAAGAGCTGCATGGTCCGTAATTAAGGTAAAGCGTTTGGCACCCAAATAATAATGAAAGTGTTCGACGGCCCATACTACGGCTAAACACTCTACTTCTGGGGCCGAATAGTTTCGCTCTGTCTTTGAAAGTCCACGACTAGTGTATGCAACCACATATTCTTTGTGGTTTTTATATTTTTGAGCTAGTATAGCTCCTAATCCTACACTAGAAGCGTCAGTATGTAGATAAAATGTTTCTTTGAAATTCGGATACCTTAATATAAGAGCCATCATTAGGTATCTTTTCAACATTTCGAATGCCCTTTGTTGTTCCTCAGTCTATTTGTATGGGACATCCTTTTCCAACAATTTATGCAAAGGTCGAACTATCATCGCAAATCCCTTAATGAAGCGATGATAATATGACGCTAACCCAATGAACCCTCTCAATTGGCATAGGTTTTCTGGTATGGTGAATTTTTTAACCTTTTCGACCTTAGATTCATCAGGTCTTACCCCCTCCTTGCTAATTACATGGCCCAAGTAATTAATTTCTGATTTGAAGAAGGTACACTTCTCCGGGTTTAGTTTCAACTTTGCTTTCCTTAATTTTTCGAAAATGCATTCTAGATGTTCTAAATGTTCTTCTAATGTTTTCGAATAGATATTAATATCATCTAGGTATACTACAGCGAAATTCCCGATGTAGTCTCCTAACACTGTATGCATCAATTGTTAGAAGGTTCCTGGCACGTTACAAAGCCCAAACGGCATCACTTTAAATGCGTAAGTACCATATTTTGTTATGAATATGGTTTTCTCTATGTCTTTTTCACTTACTCCTACTTGCCAATATTCACTTATTAGGTCCAAGGTGGAAAACCATTTAGTCGTACTGAAGGTATCCAAAAGATCATTGATATGTGGAAGCGGATATGTATCCTTTTTGGTTACCGAGTTAAGTTTTCGATAATCTACACAAAAGTGTAGTTTACCATTTTTCTTCAGTACTATTACTACTGGAGAGGCCCAAGAACTATTTATTTCCATTATGAGTCCTTGTCTCTTTAATTTACTTATTTCTCTTCTAATAAACTCACTTTCTTCGTAGGCGGTCCTATAGTATGTTTGCTTAATCGGGACGGCATCACCTGTATTGATACTATGTGTGATGATATTAGTACAGCCTAAATTTTCCAGCCCTTGCGTGAATAGAGTTTCTTCTTTAAGCAAGAATCCTTTAACTTTGTTCCTTTGTTTCTGTGTTAATTCTTTGTTATTAACTAATTCTTCAATTATTTCTTTTATAGGTTTTTCTTTGTCTTTTTCTCCTTCGTTTTTTTGGGTAGGTACTTCTTCTATATTAGTAAGGTACAGAGCGGGATTTTCTTCTAATAGTCAACTTCTACTTTTATCTTGTTCTAATTCGTCGAATTCTTCTTCTTCGTAGTCAAATTTGTCGAAAGTATCCTACCTTCACTATAACCATCGTCGTCTTCATATGAAACGAGACCTTCACTTCCACTATTGGAGATTGGAACTTCTGCTGATCTACCTGCATACTGTACATATACCTTTGCTCGTCAAAATAGATACGAGCCTTTGTCTTTTGGAACCAATTGGTTCCTAATAATAGGGTGTCATCCGATAACTCTATTATATGTAAGGTGGTGGATATTACTATATCTTTGATAATGATTTTTACCTCCTTAATTTTTCCTAATGTCTTTGCCTTTGCCCCGGTAGCCATTACTACAGTGGTACAGACTTTATCGTCGATATTCAAGCCAATTTTATCTAATAATCAGTTTGATATGATGCTTATTGTGGTGCCTGAATCTAAAACGGCTAGTACCGGACTATTGCGAATCCTAATATAACATCGGGCTGCAGTTGTGCGATATGATTCTCTAACAAAGTTGGTTTCTTTCGATGTAGAGGAACGCTTCAGTATTTTCACTAAGTTCCTTCTTTGATTAGGGTATTGAAGTATCTGCCCTACTATTGCGCTAATAGGTAAGGACAAAATATCATCTGCTACATTATACAGTTTCAATGAGTCGATTATGATAGGCCTTAGCTTTCCTTTCTGTTTGTTTATAGGAAGCGGATTTTGTGTAGTGTCTACCTCTGTATTAGATTTTTCTAACGTCTTTTCTTCGGTTTGTACTCTAACCGTTTTTCGTAATCTCTCTTCCTATTTTGGGTTTACCGGATGTTTGGCTATTTTCTTTGGGGTAAGTTCATTATTAACCGTATATAATTCCCTACTATATTCATTGTCTAGTTCACAAAAACTAATAGTTTTTGTTTTATTATAATTTCCTTTATTCTTCTGCCAATCTCTATATGCGTATCCCTTTTCGGACATACATTTTCTAGCAATATGACCCGCTTCTCCACATTTGCCGTATTTAAGACCTTCGTTTCTTTCCCACTTATATCTATTTTGAGGGTGTCCTTTATAACAATTCTCCTGTGGGCGATAGGTTCTTGTATCCTTTAGTTGAGCAGTTAAGGTTGCATAATTTAATGCTAAACCTTCAATCTTTTTCTTAATATTACTTAACTTACTCCCTACTTGCTACTGTGGTTTTTCATGTTCTGATAGTTGTTGGCCATAGTAACTGTCGGCTTCAACTCGTTTTGCTGCAGCGATCGCTTCAGATAGATTTTTAGAAGCCACAACGGCTACAAAAATGGTATTATTGCTCTTTAACCCATTTAAGAACATTCTCACGATATACCCATCTGAGAATCCATTATTTATATTGACCTTACTAAGTAATTTTTTAAACTTAGTGGCATAGATATCCAATTTTTCAGACTCTTTCTGACGCAACTCATACAACTCAATCTGCCAACGATGTTGTCGTTCTTCGGGAGCGAATTGTTCTACAAACAAATGGTAGAAGCTTTTACTTAGTTCTGTCTCAATTTCTACTTTCCAAAATTCGATATCCTCTTTAGTTTCTTTGTACCATTCAGCTGCCATTTCCTTTAGATATCCCAATGCAATTTGAATTCTATGTTCTTTGGTCCAATTGTTGGCTTCGGATGCTCTTTCGAAATCATCAAACCATTCGAAAGGATCTTCATCGTTGGTTTCATAAAAGTATTTTACTTTTACAAGATTGTTTTCTTTCGGTACCTTCGATTCTTCTTTACTGACAGATTTTGCCATGATTTTTATGAATTGTTTAAACTGTTCGTTATTCATTTTTGTTATCGTAACTTGTTAATTTATAAAGTAAGTATCTCACAGTCACTACCAAATGTTATGGGATGATTTGTAGGTTTAATTAGTGCAAACACGAAAGTAAAGTATTTTTATATTTAAGGCAACTTGCAAGAGGCATGCCGTTGGCGATTTGACAATAGTTTATTTTATTTAAGGTCTTTGACCAGGTGATTTATTATATGTATCAGAAAGAGGCTATTAGAA
>CAJVPZ010001401.1:0-14575 GCA_910592135.1 Racocetra fulgida | reverse complement strand
TTTAATAAAACTTTAATACATATTTTGTTCCTCGATTTATTTTATTAGCACATAACAATAGGAGTTAATAAATTTTGGATTCGCTACGCTGCGTGTATTTTTCAAAAACGCTATACTGTAACACTTATTGTACCGTATATGTGATTAAATAACCTTTTTTTTTTCAGAGATAAATTTAACACACTGACAACTTAAAAAATATTCACTTTCGGGTTTCAATTTTATAAAAATCAATTTCGGCTAAATTTTAGGTTTCGGCAAGGGTTTCAGATTTCGGCATGAGTTTCGAATCAGGGTTTCCGACTTTCGGTTTCGTCAAAACCGTTAAAAGTTTCGGTCACATGTATAGTACGAACAAAAATCGATGTCAATTTTAACCTCAAACCCCTTACAGTAATGAACAATTGTACTGATTAATGGTTTTAAGGTGTTATTCATATGCCGCGGCTGCGCACTTCGGGGGTTGACTCATAGTTACACTGTCACACAAGATTTGCATATATATATATATCGATATCTGATAAAAATTTTTTAAAACTTCGAGATTAAAAATACTGCGAGAATTTTTTAGATCTACAAAATGTCTAAGTCGGTAAGTCTTATAATCAACGTATTAGGATTGGTAGAATAGCAAAACTTACCATATAATCGCTAAATTGTAGGAATTTGTTGGGTCACGATTTTTCAGAGGTGGATCAGACAGTGAATCAGAGGAGGAGGATATTATTTCATCGGATGAATTATCAGACGAGGGTGATATTAGTGAAGAACCAGAGTCCGAAGATGAAGTAGTAAAACCACAACAATCAAGATATCTTAAAGATGCCACCTCAGATGATAGTGATTCTGAAATTGACAGAAAGGAGCGGTTCAAGTCTGGCAAAGATAAAAGGATGGAAGCAATTGAAACTTGTATAAAAGCTATCGAGAATGCGCAAAAAATTAATGACTGGGTCGTGATTCAAAATGGTATGTTTGTTGAATTGAATTTTGTGAATTGATTTTTTGGTAAGCAATATCGAAGAAACGAACATTAATACATATTTATTTTTAAGAATTTGACAAATTAAATAAAATAATAAGCAAAGATCCTCTCAGAATTCCGCGCTTATATATCAAAACAATCGCATCACTTGAAGATTTTTTAAATGAGACTTTACAGAAAGAAAAGGAGTCAAAGAAAAAAATGAATGCATTACAAGCAAAAGCTCTAAATTCTATGAAACAAAGGATCAAAAAGAATAATCGATCATATGAAAATGAAATTGAAAAATGGCGACAGGTAAAAATGAAACTTTATATAGTTTAATAGTGATAAATTATAGTTATACTAATTTATTTTAACATATAGAATCCTGTCGATGAGACTGAAGAAGATAATGAGGATGAAGATGTTGGAGTTGAGAAAAAGAGGCCAGGAAAAGATACTGGTGATCTTGACTCACAATCAGACGTGTTATCCGAAGAGGATGCTGGAGGAGAACAGTTTACTAAAGTAGGAAAGAGTAAATCTGTAAAATTTACATCCGATAACTTGTTCAAGACGTTGAGAGAAATAATGGAAGCGAGGGGAAAAAAGGTGAATTATAAGGTCCTTTTTCGTTTAATGACAATTGTCGTTGACATAAAACCAATCATATCCGATAATCAAGAATACCGACCGCTTGGAGCAAATCAAAACTCTTCAAAAACTTTTGGAAGTTGCTGCAACACCGTATCAACAAATTCGCGTATTGATTGCTTTAATACCTGCTCAGTTTGATTATAATCCCAGCATGAGTAATTATATGAATGTTGATATGTGGAAAAGGTGTGTTCAAATGAATACAATTTATTACATTTTTAATCGTCGCGAAATTAATTATTTTGTACGTTAAAATAGCACCCAGAAAGAGATTAACCAACTTTTAACAATTCTTGAAACTAATCCTCAATTCATGATTCATGAATTTATGGAGGAAGATATTGATGATAAAGAACCTGTGATTGAACCTGGTCAAATATTTGGAATACGTGGTTCAATTGTTTCTTTCATTGATCGTTTAGACGATGAGTTCACAAAATCATTACAAAATATCGATCCACATACTACGGATTACGTGGATAGATTGAAAGATGAGACGGACCTGTATGACACTATTATAAGGGGTCAAATCTATTTTGAAAAGAATGAATTAAATGAGAGTACAAGCAGGGTCGTTATGAGAAGGTTGGAACACCTGTATTATAAGGTAATCTTTTACCTATGAACTATTTTTTTTTTTTTTTTTTTAATTTTGATTAATGAACTTATATAATTTTATAAAGCCTGATCAAGTAATACAAACAGTCGAAAACACAGTTCAACAGTTATACCCGGCAGGTCTTACCTCAAAAATAACCTCACCTACGTCCAGCAGTGATCCTTCAGATTTAATTCACGCACTTTGCGTTTACCTCTACAAGAAAGGCGAATCTCTGTTACGTACACGTGCTATGCTTTGTCATATTTATCATCACGCGTTACACAACCGCTTTTATGTTGCGCGAGATATGCTCTTGATGTCACATTTGCAAGATAATATTCATCAAAGTGATGTAGGAACTCAAATTTTGCACAATCGCACCATGGTTCAAGTTGGCCTTTGTGCTTTCCGGGAAGGGATGATCAAAGAAGCCCAAAGTTGTTTACAAGAAATTTGTGGGACAGGTCGTGCGAAAGAATTGTTGGCTCAGGTAATTATAAGTTGTTTCTTTGAAAGACCCGAAATATTATAAAATAAGTAAGATTACTAAAAAAAAAAAAAAAAAATTGAAAAATCGAAAAACTGCAGAAATTTATCAATTTTTTGGGGGTTTTTTTTTTTTTTTAGCAAAATTTGCACAAAAATAAGCAAATGCTAACCTTACCTATATCAGAATATTTCGGCTGTTTCCTTTGACATAACAATTTGTTATTGTAACAAATTTTGTAATGAGTTTCTCTTTTGTAAAAATATCTGTTTTTACATAGGGTTTACAATTACAGAGATATTCACAACTCCCATTAGAGCAAGAAAAACTAGATCGTCAACGCCAATTACCGTTCCATATGCATATTAATTTAGAATTATTGGAGTGTGCTTATTTGACATGCTCTATGCTTTTAGAAATACCCAGCATGGCGGCTGCAGGATCAAATCCCGAAGCACGTAAGAAGGTTATTAGTAAACCTTTCAGAAGAATGTTAGATTACAATGAAAGACAAGTCTTCAGCGGTAAGCCTTTTACCTACGAATTTTATTATGATTTTATAATATCAATGCTTATACTAGATATTAATTTAAAAAAAAAGGTCCCCCGGAAAATACGCGGGATCACATTATGGGCGCGGCTAAGGCACTTGCTGCGGGTGAATGGAAAAGATGTCAAGAACTTATAAGTGCCATAAAAATTTGGGACTTAATGCCAGAAACGCAAAAGATAAAAGAAATGTTGAATAGAAAAATTCAAGAAGAAGGCCTTCGCACATATTTATTCACATATTCAGCATATTACGAAACGTTAGGAATTGAGCAATTAGCTATAATGTTTTCTTTGCCTACGAATTCAGTAACTGCCATAATTTCAAAAATGATTTGGAATGAAGAATTGGTCGCATCACTAGATCAAGTCGATAGTGTTGTCGTATTACACCGAGTTGAGCCGACAAAGGTTCAGCAGTTGGCCTTAATGTTTGCTGAAAAAGCAGCATCGTTTGTAGAAGCAAATGAAAAAACACTAGAATTGAAACAACAGGCCGGACAAAATCAAAGAGATCAACAAAGGCAAAAAGGTTAGTAGAAATACATAATAAACAATTCATTTAGTCATATAATTTGATACTTTCTAACTATTTTAATTATTATTATTATTATTTTTTTAACATTTTAATAGGGCAAGCCAATCAACAACAGAATATTGAAAAACGAACGACCTATCAAAAGAGAGATGGACAACAGCAACGGTCTCGAAATAATTTCAATAATGTTTTGGGTAATAGTGTACGAGGAAGGACGCAACAAAATCGATATAGGTCATAAATTAAGCATATAAAATAACAAAACAATATTCGGTATTGCGTATTTGTAAATTAATCTTTTGTATTAAATACAAGCAATACAAAATGAATTTTTATTAGAAAAAATTTTCGACAATTAGTAAACCTGGTAATTGTTTTATGTTTTGATTTCAATCTGAAAAAAATAAGTTATTAACCAGGTAATAAAAAAAGTGACCCTTGTTAAGCGTTAAGCGTTAGTAAATAACTAATCGAAACAATTACGCACTTAATGAAATATTTACATATCAATTATAATAAAACATTGTTGACAAAAATATTTACTGATCGGATTCTTGGTAACCTGGAATAGAAATCATGAAACCATGTGTATTAGTTGGTTTATTTTGTCTATATGTAACGTATTTCACGGGTAAACAATTAAAAATCGAATTCTAGTATATATGGTTTAAATTTGGAATAACTTTAGCGTTAGTGTTAAGAGCTAATTTTTCTGCCGTAATAGGTATAAAAAATATTTATTACAGGGAAGTACTGAAGTACGTAGTGTGTTAGATATCAATATCAATATCAATATCAATATCTGTATCGGAAAAGTACATCACGTGATTCAGATGTTAAAACTTTCCTACCTAGAACTCTTGTTTTAGTATATTGCTTTAAAAGATTCCTAAAAATAATTAGCAAAAATACAGTAATTAAATGTGCTCTAAATTACCAAACCTTTGTGAATATTAAATATTTTGATAGAATTTCTTATTTGCTTACCTGACAAACAAAGCTAAAAGATTGACTTGATTACCAATGCATACAAAGAGCACAACGAAGGATTCACATGTGTCATTATAATCCCACGTATCAAAAAAAATTAAGCATAACCATAAAAACAGAAATAAGTAATATATATATTTTATGTGACTTTATGAAATTTGTATGAGATATTTATCTATATAAATAAATTTATTTCGCGGTCTTTTAATATTTAAATTCCTACGTATTGCATACCCATGCCTATAAAAATTTGAAACATAGATATATAATAAAAGCGCACATTCTAATATATCACAATAATGTTCTGTATGTACATATATACTTGCATATTATAAACAATATAAAAAAAAATTTTTTTTTTAAATTAATTAATTAAAAAAAAAAAAAAAAAAATTTATTTTAACTGTTTTTTTTTTTATAATAGATACGTATAAAATAAACGGCCTCTTTCAGTTTAATATAAATTGGTCAATTCGTTTTTCCTCTTTCGTAGAAGTTCAAAAAAAAGAAAGTCTCTGACTAGCATATTTTATGGGCCCCTTAAAGCCAACTTTTACTTTGATATAACTTTGATATAACTTTGATATATAAATATTTTTACTATTATATAAAATTATATATATAAACAGCTTAATTTCAATTCTTTTTGATTCTTCGTCTCGAGACAACCACAATATCTATAATTTTCTTCTCTTCCTTGTGCCATAATTTATTTTCTAGCCACTTTATGCGGCCACCTTTCCCCTACAACGGCTTATTACTTTTAATTTTTTAAAAAGAAATTCCCTTTATATGTATATTAAAAAAACTTGTCGTAAAATGAACAGCGACAAAAAATTATCGAATCTTCCGTATGCAAATGTACAACGGATGCCATCTTCAAGGACTGCGACGGCAGCCATGATCTCAACAAAAAGCTCAGAAACAGCATCCAAAGCATCAACTCTTCGAATTATTAATCAAGAAGAACTTCGCAGTTTATTCGAACAACGAAAGGGATCTCAATACTTCATTCCTGAAGGATATGAACCGATTTTAATTCCACGCGATTCGCAACTACAACCTGTGGCAACCCTTTTACAAAATAATAAAGGCTTACAACAACGTTCTCTACAAAAACAACAATTAAAAATTCAACAAGCCAACCAAAATTCGGCAGCGCCGGGAGTAGTCGTTGTTAATAAAACCTTGACACAACTAGTTTCGCCCCTAAATTGCAATCTAAATTCTACACCGCCCGACGTTCGGTTTCCTCATTTAGTGTTGGCTCGTGCAACACCGACTCCGCGGGGCGGAGCGGTTACTAAAACAACAAAGCCTAAGAAGCCTCCAAGACCTCCTAACGCATTTATACTTTATAGACGTTCTAAACAACAAGCTATAGTTGCGGCAAACGAGGGAATATCAAACAATGAAGTATCAAAGCAAGTTGGGGAAATGTGGCACAAAGAACCCATTGAAGAGAAAATGAAGTTTCAACGACAAGCCGACGCGGCAAAATTGGAACATATGCGAAAGTATCCAGAATATAAATATCGACCTAGAAGACCTCATGAAAAACGTCGTCGAACAAAAAGGTCGAATATTAATGCTAACACTGGCAATAATAATAATAATAATCATAATGGAACGACGACTAACGTATCCACAAACAACATTAATAAAAACGAACATGACAATTTAAATACACCTAATCCTTTAACAACAAATG
This sequence comes from Racocetra fulgida, assembly GCA_910592135.1. Taxonomy (NCBI): domain Eukaryota; kingdom Fungi; phylum Glomeromycota; class Glomeromycetes; order Diversisporales; family Gigasporaceae; genus Racocetra; species Racocetra fulgida. Next base: position 8,075 of record CAJVPZ010001401.1, on the reverse strand, counting down.
ATGATAATGATTTATTGTTTCAACATCAATTAAGTCAATCGGTCGATCAAAATACTTCAACTGATACTATAAATACAGTCGATACAGGATTTGATTATTACGAAGATGAACCTCGTCGAAATTCAATACTATCAGCTCAAGATATAAATGATATTGATTATGAAGAATTTAATTATGATCAAATGCCAATTTATGATAATGTATCTAATATGGTAGAAGAATCTAATCAGATCCAATATTCGGTAAATTCATGTTCACCATCAACATCACCGAACGAATATGTACGTATAGAATCCTCGACCTCTTTTGATATTATGATGGATGGAGTTTCGCCAGACTCAGAATCAGATGCAACTTCGTTCGGATTCTTTGATTACGGATATCAATCGCATCCCGGTGAATCATTTGGTTATTTACAACAGTTTAACGTTAACCCATTTGATTTTAGCGCAATGATCCCATCTACATCACATATCGATTCTTAATAATTCACAATACGCAATAGATACCTTCATTTCAATTTAATACCTACTTTTTTTTTTTAAATATTGTAATTTATATAAGAATGATTTGGGGGTACCAAGGTTTCTTAATACAATAATCCTTGCATTTACTACGGACATTTTCAAAAAAAAAAAAATCAAAAAAAAACAAAAAAAAAAAAACAAAAAAAAGAAACTCTATCAATCCTTTTTAAAAAGTATAAAAATTCATTTCTTTCTTGGAGGAATCGATTTTTATTGATATCATTTTATTATTATTTATATTATTATTTTATTTGCCAAAATTCTTGGGTTGGTAATTAATTTTTTGTTCAATTATAAAAAAAACAAATACTATTAGAAAAGTCCGTAATTTGCAAAGGATTTATTTATAAATATAATTATACTTTTATTATAACTTTTATTATCTCTTTTCTATCTTTTCGTAAAAGTATAGAAAAACCTTATGTACATAAAATATTTTGTAAAAAAAAAAAAACATCATACGAATTTTTTACCTTTAAGTTTATGAATCTATCTCTTCGAAGGGACTTTGAACATTCTTTTTTTTTTTTTTTTGTGTTCCAAACCAAATTTTTTTTCTCTAATTTTTTTTATGAAACAAAATACTTTGTTCCTTTTTTTATTAGTATTGTATTATACATTACGATCGTTGTAATAATTGCCGGCATAAAAGTTCTTTACATAACTATCGTATTATAAATAAAGGACACGAAGTCTTTTTTTTTAATTAAACAAATTAAATTGAGTTTTTTCACCGAATATTCAGTAGTAGCGATAAAGATAATGTATAAATAATAAATTGTATACTGATGCATATATATGCATATATATATGCATATACATATATATATATATATTTATATATATATATACGGAATTGTGCATGCTTCATTGTAGGTAACATAAAAGTCTTCACAAAAAGATGACAAGATTTCTTGTGGATTTAGTTAGCATTTGATTTATTTGATTAAAGTGCATATCAAATTTTACACAGTATATAACGAAAAATTAAATGATTTAACATCTTGGGGATCATTGAATGCTAAGCATCATTACACGCATAACGGTAACATAGACATTCTAACTTCATTGAATGTTTCATTGAGTTTGATTTTTACAGTATATTCATTCGTTTTTTTTTTTTTTTTAGATACATATAGTATAAGTCGTTACTGCTGACAACTTTATTTTTAAATATTGTAAATGCACCAATAGTTTCAGATCGTGATTTGAAAATATCCCATTATATCATATATATCGTATATATAATATATATATATATATATATATATATATATCGTATTACATCTTTTTAAATATATAGCTTTATTGTATATAGCTCAGTTTTTTTTTTTTTTTTCTTATTATATAGTTATATATTAATAAACAAGTCCGCCGTATTACGTATGTGCGTACTAAAGTACTAGGTACGGAGATACGGTCCGAAAACCCGTAAAACTTCATGTTCAGTCACGTAGTTTATGTATATTAAAAGTTTAGGATTCACCGATATTTCTGTATTTTTTATATCCTAAAACATTTTACTAATTATTGTTATATTTTTAAATATCTAAAAAAATTATATCGATACTAAGGCAGATCAAGACATATTCAACTGTCATAAAATCCATTTACTATCATGTCAGTAAACATTTCCCTCTGGACCATAAGTATGTGCGCATTTATAGATAGCAAAATATAACTCACACTCGTTATAGTGAACTCTCGATATAGTGAAGACTAATTACAATCTCGATATAGTGAAGTTAAGTTCAGGGCTAGTCTGTATAAAATTCTCTCGATGTAGTGAATTTACTAATAAAACTCTCTATATAATGAATTTTTAAAAAATTTTTATTAATGAAACGGATCATTTCACTACAACGTGAGAGAGTTGTATATGGAATTTATATAGAACGCGCGTATTTCGTTATTAAGCGTGCATTTAATAAGGTTTTTGTTTATAATCCCGATTTTACAAGGGGTTTATAAATGTTTTTTCCTTTTTTCCGTACCCAAATATTACATGCTATATAGAATCATACGTAATAAACTCTATCACATTGTGATCTAATGAAGGGCAAATAAAAATGTGGGAACAGAGAAAAACGTCACACAATTTACAAACATTAAAATGTTAAAATGATCTAAAAAAATAAAATATACAGTTAAACATATACAGTTAAAATTTAAAGTTCTAAGATGTGATTACGTAATAAATTCTGATAAACTTATTTAGAATGTACAAAGATACGCATATATGTACATGCTGTATCATGAAGATTTGTGATGAACAACGTGCCATGGATATTTCAAATATATATTTGGCTTTAACCTTATTTGCTACCAACTTTTGGGCAACTAACATTAGTTTCCGGTTCACTTTGTCCGATTCATAACATAAATTAAATACTGTACGTACGTACGTACGTAATCCAAATCCATCTTCCCACATGCTTTCCGTATCTTCCGAGCTATTACCAAGTTCTAAATGTGTGCGATGTGGCGTTTGATTAACCGATAAAAAGTTTATCCGTACATACGTCTTGATCATGCACACTTCGGATTCTCAATTATTATATATATGAATAATTTAACGTTAAAAGTAAAATAAGTAAAAATAAATAATTTATAATATTCAGAATAATTTAGAATAATTTAATAATTTATTATCACAAAACGCACACAACTTATGAACAAGATAGTGCAAACAGAATATTCTTTAATTCTTACAGAAACATAAAACCGTTAGGATCATGTTTCTTATGTGTAAAGATAAAGCTGTCTTACCGTGTGCTTTGACTATTTAGTTAAACGCCTAGCATCGAGTAAGGTTAGAAAATTAATTTGATCTATTTTAGTATGAGCTGATAAATTTAAAAGTTCGCCCAATTTAAAGATATTAGTTTTCATTGGACAAACCGACTGGTTTAAATAATTTATATAATTTCTTTTTCATGTTCATATTATTCTACCATGAACAATGCGAAAATAACTTGATTGCTTCACTTTGTATTTCATAAACCGACCAAAAGAGTTTGAAAAAGTAAATGTTTATTTATGTTGCCCAATTTGTGTAAACTAATCAGCAACTGTGTTACTTTCTTGCTTTCTTTAAAAGATGGTCTTTTTAAGCATTTAATAATCCACATGATTCACGTGTAAGCATCTAAAATAGTGCATATATCTTATTTGTACCATGACTTTATATGAAAAATTTGCGTGATCACCACAAACATGACGTAGAATCCAAGAATTTTGGCCAGAATATATCATATTGGGTTATAATTTAGTCATTTATGTTGGAAAGCAAAATGCCTCAAAAATTTTAAACTTTTGAGCAAGATTTTCTTATCATTGTGTTATAATGATTGTTATAATGATTGTTATTTCGTTATAAATAGGTGATACATGCTATTCTAGGATTAATAAAAATTAGTAATAGACGAAATATAATTTAGCAATATTTTTTTGGGATGCAATGCAACAATGAAACAAGATATTAACTAATTTCTTTTTTTTTTTTTTTTTTTTGCGTGAGAATGATCATAATTAATAGTTAATAAACAGGTGATGAGATTGTAAGTACCAATAATCACTGTCATGAATAAAAATATAATACGCGCGGAAGAACCGTTGATACAGATAATATAGCGAGCATGCATATATATTTATCGTTAAATGAGTCATTACATTCTAAATAAAAATATATTTTTGCATATTTATAAATAAATCAATGTTTTCTCCGAATTTATTGTAAAATAATATTCCTAATTTGATAATTTGAGTAATTTGAGTAATCTGAGTAATTTGAGTAATCTGAGTAATCTGAGTAATTTGAGTAATCTGAGTAATCTGAGTAATCTGAGTAGTTTTGGAGCAATGTTCTTAATTTCATATTTGAAGTTTCATTACTTTCATTCTAACTTTATTCCTAATAAATTCGGCAGTTCAATTAAATATTAAATGCATATGCTACATTACTAACCCTGTTTGGTTACATACCATTTTGTCAATAATTTATTAATAAACACTTTAATAAACACTTTATTTTACGATAAAGGTAAAAAAAAAATCAAACAATATAAATTTGTTAAATTATGATGATCATGCATGTATGGAACGAACCCTGCCGGCAGGTGTTGTGTAATTATTTTCCTTTCAAAATTTACCGCGTTTGTGTTTTGTTGACAATCATTAGACGTAAGTTGTCATCAAAAGTGATATAATTAGGTCAATTGATGTTCTTTTATGATATAAAAACGATTTCTTTCGATTATTTCATGTTTTATCGTTAATTATTAAAAATATGTATTTAATAATGTTGTAGAGTCTTCTATTGTGTAGTCTTTCTTATTTTCCTTACTTTTCCTCACTTTTACCTACTTTTTCCTACTTCTTAATACTTCTTATGCTTTGTTTGATGTCTATTTTTCCTTCGCGCCATCTTCATTTCACTTATTCCCCGTCTGGACATCTGCCGATCATTGCCCTTATTAGAAATTTCGTAATGCCCAATGAGTTAATAATTTAAAGCAGCTTGATAATCATTATGACATGTGTACTCATACTTACCTGTTGTCTACCTGACATTACAGACCCAAGGAAGGTTTGATTTACTTTTAATAACTTTTTAAGGAGTGGTCGAGTTGATAATTGCTTTTAAAATATCGATAATGTACACAATAAAAAAAAAACATGGCGCAATGATTTACGAAACACCAAAGTAAAAATATCTGTTTCAGGCTCCTCTGCTGTAATCTGTAATTCTCTGTATTCTTTAAACTTTTAAAAAATGCAACTCCCGATTACAACTCCCGATTGAACTCCCGCTTTATTTAATCTTAATAAATAAAACCGGAAATAGTTTGAGATATACACGCGTTTAACTATAAGTCAATCTGGTACTGTATCAACTTGCTTATTTGTTTAGTCTCTTTGACCAATTGTAAAAATATCTTTGACGTATTTGGCAGCATTAATGTTAGTGACAAATTAGCGTCAAGTTTCAATTTTTAAAAGTTATAAAAAGTATCATCTTATGTACGATATTCGTACTTCCTGTGTTTGCAGCTTAAACAATATATGGTCAATGAAATTGTTCCGCCACGAGAACATAAACATCATACGCAAGATTTGTAATTACCATTCTAAGCATTGAGAAAATACTATAGAAAGATAAAGTGTTTGCGCAGTTGATGCAGGAGGCTTTATTGATGTCGTGTTATATACGATAATGTCCATAACTGACAAAATATTGATTAATTAAAGTGAATTCTCTTCAAAAAAGTTATATTAAAAGCATGGGATGTCTTATCATAAATTTGTATCTATCCGGCAGTGTGTTTAACCTATTACTTGCATGCTCTACGTATCGTTTCATATTTATATTCAATATCTGATATGAGTAATCGATTAGCTGTGACAAATGAACCGGTTTATCGGTTGAGAATTTTCTTTTCTTAATGCCATAATATTTTATTTTATTCATTATGAGCAACGCGTGCCTCCTATGTCATAATAACAACAAATTACCTCACACTATCCTAAAAAAAAAAAATAAAATAAATAAAACAAAAAAAAAATAATAAATAAATAAAAATTGTCAACCAATACCGTTAGGTATAACAACGTACTTTCCCTATAGGTGCGCCAATGCAAAAACAATTAATAATCGTTACATAAAGCCAGTATTTCTCACTTCTATAAACCTTTGAGAATTTTTAATTTATCGTTATTGATAAATAAACTTTAAAAATAAATCATACCAAAATCGTATAAACGCGTTTCAATGCGAAAGTGATTGTCCATCCATCCAATCTTCAATTTTTTACTGTTAATTAATTAATGAGAAAATATGCAATTTATTATTTACTCCCTCCCAGTAGCAATCATTTATGCCAACCACACCACCGTTATACAGATGTTTTGGCTTTTAGATCAACATTGAACAACTTAATTTACATAATCGACCGCCTCTAAAAAGCCACAATTTTATTTGGAAATTTAAATTTGTCTAGTCTTTATCATCGATATTTTCTTTATAAATTTTGCATGGTGATTAAAAACATAATGTGCTTTCAATTTTTTTATTTATTTGACCAGGACATTTTAACAAGATCAACACACCATAACATGGATTATTGGTTTATACTGACTCACGACTTATACCAAGGATACTTAATTAAATAAGACTTCGAGATTTAATTATTTAAATTAATTAAAAAATAATATATAATAAATAAATTATTTATTATTATACTGTATATATATAGTCAGACTTCTCTATAGTCACCTCCTCTATAGTCACATTTGCTTAGAGTCACATAAATTTTTAAAACTAACTTATATAATATTTATAAAATTTAACCCCAATATAAGCACAAACTCTCTATAAGCACCAAATTATTAAAACCAAGGGTATGAGTATAGAGGTTTGACTGTACTAAATATTAATTAATTAGGCTTGAAATAAAGTAATTGTAATAATAATATTATTACATTTTTATAATTATTTTTTTTAGATATCTTGCTTTTATATTTAATAAATAATTAAAAAAAATTATATAATTTAATATATAAGAGGTTTTATAACAAAAGATAATTAGCCAAAAATTTTTGTAGTTTATAATACAGTATTGTCATGAAATAACGGGCATGGGCGTTATTTAGAATAATGGCCCGAATTAAGCCTAATTTAGGCCGAAATTAGTAACTTCGTTCCTGCGCATTATTTCGCGACAATACTATGTTTTAAATAATCTAATTTTTGCAAAAATAAAAAAAAAATTTTAGTTGATTTTTTTTTGGCTATAGAGTCTTCTATATATTGTATACATTATAATTAGTCAAATAATTGGTCCTTTACTAGAACTTGCGAAATTAAGTAATAGGTATATTGCTAATATATAGTAAACACAGCAATAATAAAATAATTATAGTAACTTTAAAATTAAAAAAATCAATAGTAGTAGGCGTATTGCTAATGTATAGTAAATGTAAAGAAAATTGCTACTACCAAGTAACTATATAGTTATTTTATAATTAATTGCAAGTAGTATTAAAGTTGCAAATTTGGTAGTTTTAGCAAACCTTTATAAATGAGAATAAAATTATTTTAAGTTAAAAATCTAAAATTAAAGCCTTAATAGACAATCCATTTTTTATATTTTTTTTTGTAGTCAAGTTTAGCCTCATTGGCTTATGCTTTTATTAAACTTATAGGATCATGTGGTGCTCTTTTCAAGAGGCTTTAGACAAGTACATTCTGATAAAGGTATATTCTAACCATATCTGTGCCTTTTAAGCATTTAATTTAAGTAATCTGCCTATTACTAGGTTCTATATTAGATGCCATACCTATAACCCACTATCATTTAGGACAATCTATATTTTATCTAAAGAGGATTTGCAAATTTTTATAAGTAAATTTTATTATTGAGCTAAATGTGGAGTGTTTTAATCTAAAACTTTTTTTCTTACTAAGTAAATTACTCTTGGGTTTTAATAAAAGTTGTAAAGCTCATCAAGATGTATCTAATGGTGGTAAAAACATTAAAATTGGCCTGG
>CAJVPZ010001400.1:0-14575 GCA_910592135.1 Racocetra fulgida | reverse complement strand
ATTACTTTAACCAATCATATTATAAATTGGGTGAGTCACTCATTTGATCTAAAGAACATATAGAAAACAAAGAAAAATTAAAGAACTTTGCTCAAGATCTTCCTCTAACTACTTGGAATTTAGACTAGTCATTTTGTAAAAAAATTCAGAAAATGCTAAAGAATATAAGTCCCGCATCTAAAATTATTTTTCATATTTAATTTTTTGAGTAAATTAAAAAAAAGTGTTTTTTTTTGTAAATTTTACATATAAAATTGAGTAAGTCATCTTATTTGATCTATATTTAATTTAAGTGTAGAGGACATGTCCTATGACTGATAAAGTAGAATAAAGATAATTTAATTATATCTGTTATCATAAATTTTGATATTCATTAAAAGCCAACAATTATTCACCATTATTTAGATCTTCTGATGACAATACTAATAAATTAAATCTACAATGAAAGGTACAATGTAAAACACTGTAAGGATGACAGGTTTTAACAACATATTTGGTTTCATCATAATCAGCATAATCAGCTTTAAAACTTGTTAATAATTCACACTATCTAACATTACCATTGTTATGACTAGAGAGCTTTTATATGTTCAGACCAATTTAGTCCAGTATCGTAAACACAAATCCTGATGGTAGGTTGCATTAGCTGGTCCTTATTTAGTAATAGCTATCGAATATATTGAATAGAATATATGTCGTAGAAGTGTACAGAGCTATACTTAGATTATATCATTGTTTTAAATTACTTAAGATTCAAGTTAGGTTATCACAAGTTACATTTATGTTACTCAGAGTTCAAGTTAGGTTGCTACAGGCTATGTTTAGGTTGCTCAAGGTCCAAATTAGATTACATATACCACTTATTAAATACGACAGGTCATTTATTATAGTATTATTTAGGTGCTAACAGCTATACTTATTATTGAAGCCAAGTAAAAAGAGCTACTTTATTTACTAGACAAGTGTCCTATTTATATATTTTAAGATGCAAGGGTTTCAAACCCGGATCTGGGGTTTCTAACCCAGATCTTGTGTTTTATACCCAGAACTAAGCTTCCAAACCCGAATCCTATATTTCAAACCCTAACCCCAAGTTTCAAACCTTTACACATATTATTACTATTGTGACTGTGTAATTTACTGCTTTTATATATGAAAATAAAGAAACTATATAACAAAAATTTGCAAGGTAAGGAAAATTTGTTAAAATTTTCTGTAATACTATCTATTTTCAGTAGTTTTACCTAGTTTCTGAGTGTTAGACCTGTAGCTTTGGGTGAAACTAGCTTCAGAAGTTTCTTCCAGAGAAAGTTTCAGTTTAGATTATAACATTGATCTTGATATAAATAAAGATACTACAATATTAATATCATGGCATAACATTATAATATTGAAGGTACCATAACTAATAATTATATTATTTTTAAATTAATTTCATATCAACTATAGAATAATAATATACTAAGGTCACTCTCAAGCACCTCAATTAATGAGTCAAATAATGTTGGAGAATAAATTTTACTTAGCAGAAAATATTTAAAATTAATTATGCATGTTTATCATTACAATAAATAATGTATAAATTAATAAAGTTTATTATATAATAAATCATTTTTTATTAGTAAAAGATATTAAATCAATTTTTCATTTCAATTATCAAACTTTTTACAACAAACCATCTTTTTTTTTATACTGCCTTTGAAAATTTTACGATTAATAGAGTATTTAAAGAGATCGCTCAAACAACTTGCAATGGATCATCATTTTCGACGTCAGCAAATTATTATTTTATTTCTCACATTAAAAGCTTTTACAGAAAATAAAAAAAAATTGAGAAGCCCAAGAAACAATAATGAATGCTTACTATCTTTTAGCTTTCACTTAAATAGCAAAAAATTTAACTATTCTATCTATAATTTTTTCATTTGATGCGATAACTCAACAGCTACAAAGAAATAAAACTGTGAATTCTAGATTAATGTTTCTCTACTTTCTGCTGGATGGATGCTTTTGCTTTTTTATTTTTTTTTATTTTTTGATGAAGACATTTGACAAATAATAAAAGATTCAATAGAAGACTGTTTAAGTATTAACTGCAATATTTGTTTTGATTGATTGTATAAATGAGCACTAGTACAATCACTCACTAATCATATTGAAAATGATGCTTGAGAAGATTACAATTATGCCATAAATTGAATATTCGAATTTTCAACAAAAATTTTATATAAATATAACTAGGTACTTAAGATGTTTGAAGGGAGTTATAAATTTAATATAAAATTTGATAAATTAAAATTTCATATAATTATAATTTGGAACACATTATTTGTTTTTAAAATCAAAATTTTTAGTGATTTAGAAATTAGAATTTAGATTATATATTTAAATCAAATAATACAATAATACTAGCAGAGCTTTTGTAAATCTGATTTTTTATATATAAAATTTTATTTTTAAAGTATATTTATTCACTGCACTCTTGCAATGTCATTAATTTACTGCCTTTTACATGATTGACTAATCAAATTTTAAGATTAGGTATAATGTAATACAATTAAAAAATTTAAAATAAATATTCACTTTGTCAAAATTTGTTTATAACACAAAACATTATATATAAAACTACTCTTTGTGTTTTAACAAAAAAACTTTTTTCTAAAATTTTACTATAAAATCTCTCTTCAAGCCTATAAACTACTCTTACCCTTAATCAATAAAAAAACTAGTTGTTTGATTTTATGTATACTTGATTTTATGATCTGCAGAGATGCGACAACATTGCAGAATGCAGTGTATAAATTGTCTTTATTTTTATATATAATATAAAATTATAATTAACAACTATTTCTTTACTAATTTATTTTTGTTTTTTTAAGTTGTATATATTTAAGTAAACTATGCATTTATTTAATCTATAAATACTCATTTTTATTAAACTTAATTAGATATATAGCTTTATGATATATAATTCTAAAGTGAAATTTTAAAAAATTAATATAAAATATTAAAGAACTAAACTATAAAGCAAAAATTCTATTATATTCAAAAAAATTTACTACTAAATTTTAAAATTTATAGAGTTAATCAAGTAAACATACAATTAACATAATTTAGAAAAAAAAACTTTCTATAAGTAATGTAAAAGAAGGTTTTATAACTTTAAATACATATTGAAAAAGAACTGATTTGTATTAAGAACTCAAATAAAAAAAAAGAGAGATGCATCTGTATATCTAAAAAACTGTAGCACAGTTTATATATCAAAATGTATTTTTAGTTTATCAATTAATAATCACTTTAAAAATTTAATAATTGACTTTTATATGATACTATATATTATTTTGATTTATATAGATACTGTGTATTCCAATTGTTCAACTCACAAGAAGGTTGTTTACTCCACCTATTTTGCAGTGACTTGGCAATAATCTTAATAATTGGTAGTTGGTTTGTTAGATAAGTATATTGGTAAATAAAATTAAACTCCATAATTGTTTTTTTTTGTAGCAATTTTGCTCCAAGGCTGCAGTAGCTGTACAAGAATTTTATCAGTTAAGTTTCACAGATACAGTAAAAGAATAAGATTTATGATATAATATAAATGCTACTTATTTAAACAAAAGTAGTTCTTGTATTAATATTTCAGATACTGAGATAATAATCTTGCTATAGTATATTTAGCTAGTATTATTACTTAATGCTAGTCTAGTTTCAAATCTATTCTAACCTTAAATTTGGGTAATTTGCTAAATTTTGTTGCTTTACAACTTTGTCTCTGATGATAATCCTATGACATTATTTATAAGAAATAAAGGTTTTAAATTAAATACATCAAATTTACTTTGAAGAAGCCAAAGTTGGTGCATTAAATTTAAAATAAAATACCCAATAACAGAAATCTTAAAAAAATTTTTTTCAGAATAAAAATAAAAATAAACAACCAAATCTATCTTTAATATATCATGAGTAGTGAAGTTGCTAATATTATAATGCCTCTAGTTAAACCAAATAATTTTAATTTAGTATTTACTATGTGTATTTTCTAATTATCATACAAATTAGCCATGGTCATCTTCAAAGTTCAAGTCAGTTACTATAGCAGCACCCCAGAATTTTTTTTGTTAAAAATATACTAAAATATTATCATTGTCTGAATTTTACTATAAAGTATTTGATACCCTACTATAAAATTTGGCAATGCTAATATTTTAATTGTTTTAAATAAAAAAATACTGAGATGCTATGGCAGTAATTGACCTGAACTTTGGGAGGGTAACTTTAGACAATTCTTACTATAGTATGTATATATATTTCTGAATAAATACAGAAATATGATACTTCAAAATAATTTAAGAAAATTTAAAAGTTTATTAATTCAAAAAATTATAAAATATTTAGGTGTTAATATGCCTTCTATAAGTTGTATTTCAAAGATATAGGAATATTAAGAAACTTTTATCATTTTACCAGGTATTTTAAAATGGATATTTCTAGGCATCTCTGGTTAAAGATGTCTAACGATAATATTTTGGACTCAAAAGCAATTTAAAATGCTAAATAATCACATGACAGCCATTTTCATATAGCACAAAGGATGATCATTGCAGATCAGTCTGACAAAACAAAAACAACAACAAAAAGTGTGAAAAAGTAAAGAATATGAAAAATATCAAAAACAGCTATCTAAACCTATTTCGGGTCATTAATTAAAAGTATCAAAAAGGCATTTTTGCTTATATGACTTGCCTTTACCCTAACTCTATATAACCCTAACCCTATATGACCCTTTACCCTAACTCTATATAACCCTAACCCTATATGACCCTAACCCTAATTAAGTTATTTGATCAGACATAGCTTTGGGTCAGAGATATATATCTGGCTAGAGATGCCTAGTATTGTTCTTTTAAAATTTATAGGAATAGCTGTAATTTGGTATTTCTTGAAGCAAAAAATGAATGAACTCAAATCACAAGCAAGGTTGAGAAATTTTTTAATACAAAATCTAAAAATTTTACTTAAATATTTGAAGTAAAGATTGCTCAATAACTGCTCTCTATACTGGTTACATTAACTTTTAAGGATTATCTTAAAAACTTATTGAATTTTTGTTTGACCTGTTGACTAAAATTACAACCTAATTCAAATATCTGATCTGTCTAGATTGATATTTTTTAACCCAGGTCAAAGCTCTAAGATTATGATCATACTGGTCTAGTGTAATACTAATACTATACAACTACCTTATTACTAATAAAGCATTGCTTATCTGATCTATTTCAAACTTATTTGGAGTATATATGATCAACAAAACTCAAGTTCTATTGGCTTCAATTTCAAACAGAATCAAATTGAGTTTGGGCAAGCAGAATAATATCTCTACTTCTGTGATCAATCACAAATTAAATTATTTATATTGGATTCAATTGTAATAGATATAATCTCTCACCAGTTTTAATATAAGTATAATATTACTGATTTCTGCTGTTGGTTAAAAGTATTTTAAAAGTTCATATTAGCAGATTCGGGAGAATTGGAATTAAATAAATTTAAAAATAATTTAAGAAGTATAACCATCATGATCCTAATTATCTTTTAAATTATACATAAATATAATATAAGATAGCTATGCAGCACACAGTGCTATGCAGAACTAGTACAATCAGCATTAATAAAGTTTATATATATGCATATGAGTACTCAGATATATACAGGATTGAGTTATGATAACTAGAAGTAATCTGGTTTTTTTTTAAATACATTGCACTGTTATTTCAACTATGGAGTTTGTATCCTATTTAGTGAAGATCCATGTACTACTATAGTAGCCATGGAGCCTAAAACAAGTTCTTTGCACTGCTACTACAGCTGTGAAACCTAATTGCCAAGATTCTTGTACTGCTACTGCAGCCTAGTTGCTACAAAAGCTAGGCTTTACACTACTACAGCAGTTGTGAGGCCTAATTACTAAGGTCCTTGCACTGCTACTGCAGCTTCGAAGCCTAATCACTACAAAAACAAAATCCTTGTACTACTGCAGCCTTAGAGACTAATCACTACAAAAACAAAATTTTTGTACTACTGCAGCAGCCACAAAGCTTCATAGTTACAAAAATAAAAACTAAACCAAGCCTAGATCCTTACACACTACTGCTTGATATTACACCTTGTTATACAAGTCAACCATCAAGTATTTAATCTTATTGTGGTCATTGCACTGTGGGTGGGACGGGAGAGACAATAGTTAGTGTTTGGAACCGGGTTTATTTTTCATATGTTAAATTCGGGTTTAACTGGTTTTAACATATGAAATATAAATTTGATTCCAAACTCTAGACAATAGAGTAGCCTTTCTGCAAGGCAAGTAATAGCAAAGAATAAGATAAGCTTTTTTTACTAAAAACAACACCCTTAAATATACTACATTACATCTTTCTCCCTCCATCTCACTGATTTGATTCACGCTTGAAGCCATATAAAAATACTTCTTTACTTTAGCACTAATTTGTTAACATTCATATCTATTCATCACTTAACAATCATAAACTTAACCAAGAAAAACCTGATCTAATGAGAACAGCAAACCATTACATTTTATAAATGATAAATTGAAGCATGTGATCCATAAAGTCATCTGATCTTGCAATTCGATGACAAGCTAAAAAATTAAAAAGAACATCTTATCAACAATAATGATAGCAATTGAAAGTTATTAAACATTGATTATCCATTTTTAATTACTAGGAAAGATTATCTATTATTATGCTCCAGAATAAGGATGGTTCTGATATGATTATAACTATTTAGTTGCAGTTATTAACCATAACCGATACTAGCTGGTCAGAACGGCTTGACTGACTGACATAACTGATGACAATCAGTGTTTTAAATGTAATTTTCACACGCACATATTTTTCTCACACCAGCATGATGGCATGTGAATATGCTGAATCAGTACGTATTATCTTAACTCCTACTAGATTTGGATAAATGAAAACCATTACTTATACTAAAAAAGGATTTTTCAAAAATCAGCATAGTGTACATCAAAAAAGTTGAACAGAAAACCATACCTCACATATTTCATGTGATCGTACTGGTAAAAATGTAATAAAACTTACACTAATTAGAAATCATATATTTTTTAGTCACTGAAATCGAGGATGCATTTTACAAACCCAATTCCGAAAGTTCACCGATATGTTTACTGCGTTACAGCATTACGGCATTTCGGAATTAAGGCATTTCTGCATTACGGCATTATGGCACTACAGAATTACGGCAAATAATACGGCACATGCCCTTGCTGTATTAATTTGCAAATTAATTCTACCACCAACTATAGGCATACCTGATCCAAACTTGAAATTTATCATAATAACCGCATTTAGATTTGATTGTGATCTCAATCATAATCTATTTTCATAAGTTAACAAGAATGTAGCTCTTATATAATGAAAATCATCTGATTACTACACCCAATCAGAATTAAGATTTTGTGGACGAACGCAAAACTCGTATGTGAACCATGCACTTCGTTCTACTACGTTCATGGTATACTACGTTCCTGGTATAAGTGGCATAAGTGCTATAAGTTTGATAAGTTGCACTTAACGCACCATACTACTAATTTTGGCTAGTTCCAACCTGAGCCACCCACGTCAATTTACCCATTTACAACATTTATTACCTTTTTTTTTTTAATTTTTTATTATTAATAAAAAAAAAAAAAGTATAAATACAACCTGAATATGATAAAAATTTTTGGAGGATCTGATCTATCAGCTCAGATAGTTCTGATCAATCAGCTCAGATAGTTCTGATATGTTCTGATACAATAATATAAAATTTTTCTATGAAAATCTTTTCCATTTTAGTCAAAAAGGAAAAGTGGCAGATCACGAGCAAGATTCAAGCCAATAAGAAAATGGCCACATGTCCAAACACAATATAAAAAAGAAATGATCAGAGGCAGATCACCGAAAAACTTTGAAAGGGTAATATTTAGGACATTTAGCTTATATATCTCTGGCCCGAAGCTATGCCCGATCAAATAAATAATTAGGGTTAGGGTCATATAGGGTTAGGTCAAAGGCAAGTCAAATAAGCAAAATCGCCTTCCCGACACTTTTAATTAATGACCGAAATAGGTTTAGATAGCCGTTTTTGATATTTTTCACATTCTTTACTTTTTCGCACTTTTTGTTGTTGTCGGACTGATCCGCGATGATCGTCCTTTGTGCTACACGAAAACGGCTGTCATGTGATTATTTAGCATTTTAAATGGCTTTTGAGTCCAAAATATTATCGTTAGGCATCTCTGACCAGAGATGCCTAGAAATACCCTAATATTTATATTTTAATATATATATTTAATTAATAGAAAAGAAATAGATCGGAAAAGCATCACGGAAATTGTTACAACGTTTTAAAAAATTTAGTCCAAGTTTATGACAAACTTTATTCACAAAATTCCAATAAAATAACCAAATACCAACACTGATTATAATATTATAATATGTTCTGCAACTAATTATGAATAAAAATCTTGAATGCTATTTAAGGTCGTCAATCGCAGTGCCTTAATTCACATTTCCTCTAATGCGTATTGCCATATTGCTGTAATATCTAAAAATTTGCACCATTTTGGAGCGCTGCAGTGACTAGGTGGTCTATACTTTACACCGTGCCATCATAATAGGTGTAGCTTGAAATAAACTGTGATATAAGTTACAAGTTAACATAGCTTTGTTATCTTGATTACAGATTAATCATGACCGTTCTCAGACAAATTCGTTTGTAAAATGGAGTAGAGGTTAAAATAAGAATATAATAAGTGAGCTTTGAATTTATAGTACTAATTGTTAAGGATAAGATATAAATGAATAAATTCTAATGCACTAACAATTACGAATAGTATTTTCTTAGTTTTTGCTGTGTTTCAGTTACTATGGCGCACTAACCCGGTATGCATTTCCGGATCATCATTGTTATTGTGCCCATTTACGATATTTTATCCATTTTATCTGAAAGGAAATGTGGCTGGTCACGGTTATTTAAGAGCTACAAAACATGACAAAACAATACGTAATAAAAAAACAAGCTCATAGATCTATTTTTCCTTATTTCCCATTGTGATACAAACAAAAAAAGGAAATTATTGAATGTACCAGTGAAACGTGAATTTTCAAAATATCATTAATAACTCGACATTTGTCATTATTGCGCATTGTGTTTTTTTTTTGACATTTCTTATTGTAAAATCGTATGAATAACATCTAACCCACCTTTTCACAAGACGATAGGTTAGACGTTATCCATATGGTTTTACAATAAGAAATGTCAAAAAAATAACAAGTAAATGACACTTCAAATTCTAGTCGAATATTAAAAGTACACAAATACGCCGTAATGTCTGACAAAAAAAATCCGTGCAAAACTTTAATATAATTTCTGTTTTTCTAAAAAGTTCCTAATTTTGGCACTAAAGTCAAAACAAATATACGTACGTATTATTTATATGTTTGTTACGGTGGGAAATAAGTGAATCCATATGGCACGTAACAAGAATGTGTCATGAAAATCATTCGATTACCGCATCCAATTTAAGATTTTGTGTATGTTATGACGATAAACGATAAATGAGGTCGTCTAAAGTCATGTACCCATGTGACTTTTTTGTATAAATCAGTCAACCGGAATTGCGAAATTTTGTTTTCCGAAGAAGTCAAAAAATAAAGAAAAGCAAAATGACGAAAAATGGCAGTCTAAAACCTATCTTGGGGCGCTAATTAAAACTGTCGGGAAGGCAATTTTACCTATACTCTTCTTATATCAACACCAAACTAACCTTAATCCTTAAGTAAAACGATTAAACCGTCAAAATCACGTGGGTACATGGCTTCAACTTTCCCCTTTAAATGGAAAGGTTATTTAACTTTTCTTATTTCCTATTTAGTATTTGCAATTTTCTGTAATACGAAAACGGTAACAGTAATGGTAAGCCGTCATCGGTTAAAAATTTCGAAATTGGGTGTACCGTTAGTTACCGTTACGAACTATTGAAATTGGTTATTAACCGGTAAAAAAAGTTAATAACTAATACTACTAATACTAATACTAACGGAAGGAATTGATAACTAACGGAGGTTAATAACTAACGAAAAAAGTATCAAGCTGACAAAGTAATGAAAAGATATATAAACAATACTCCCTAGTGCTTGTAGCGCTTTTGAATGACAAATATATAAATTAGAAATAATATTCTTAAATGTCCTTGTTAATATTGTTAATAATATACCTAAATAACGATTTAAGTAAAATGTTAGTATTGGTTAGTATTATCATAACCTTCCTTGTAATTCTACTTAATAAAAGCCCAGCTCCTTTGTATATTCTTCGTAATACATATCATCCTAAAAAACCCTTTGTAAAACACTAATTCGTTCCTATTTCCTATAGGTAAAAATCAACAACTTTTGCTATAAAGTTTCCTAATTTCATGCATATGCATATCTTTTTTTGTTAGCTACCGTTGTGGAATTGTAGAATTGTGACACAAGTTAACCATTTATATCCATTCGATAGTTACAACGAACGCTAAACACAAATTTAATCATACACTTCGTTCCACTACTTCGTTTCACTACGTTCCTGGTGCACATCGTTTCACTACGTTCCTGGTGCACATCGTTTCACTACGTTCCTGGTATTTCGTTTCACTACGTCGTGGTATTTCTTAAATTATCGAGTATTTATGTACACATTATATTGATGTTAATAATTTATGGAAATACAATATTGACTTCCAATATGCCTCTTGTTTATATTTGACTTTAATATGCCGCTTGTTTATATTTGATTTCTATAAGGAGATTGTTTTTTCGGATTCCTTGCACCGTACATACATATTTGGCATGTACGCATGTAAATATTAAATTAATAAGTTTTTTAGGGGACTGAGTCCATTATTATAAACTTTAAAGCGAATAGACACATGTTAAAACTTTAATAGTATAGATTAAATTTTAAAAACGAAAAGGATCTTATATTGTTTACAGAGTACAGCCAATCCTAATCGAGAAAAATTGGTGTGGCAACAATATAAATTTAAAGTCCGAACGATATTTATTAAAATTCACTTACATTTTAATTTAAATTCGACGACTCAGTAGTCTCATTTTATTAAGTGTATGATAATTTTTTTTTAGGACTTTACGTTTGACAATAGTATTTAAGCATTTTCATTCCTTGCTACATCAAACAACCACCTAATTTAACCTAATTTAAAAATAACTACCAATTTAAAAACAATGCGTCAAAAAATTTCACCGGAATGTCTTGAAGTGATCTTTAGATTACTTCCAACTAACAAAGATTTACATTCTTGCCTTTTGGTTTGTAAATATTGGGCTACTTGTGTCGCTCCAATTTTATGGGAAGCTCCCTTCAGAATTAGTGACAGTTTTACTCCATCTCCTAAAGTTATTCAAACCTACCTTGCATTTATACCAGATAATACAAAGTTCTCGATTCGTAAATCACCATTATTTGATTATCCATTATTTCTTAAAGAGTTCTCATATGATCGATTTGTTATTGCTGCTATAGAGAATGGTTGTGATGAAGGTATCATAATTGAATTATTGAAAATATTATCTACCCGAAATACGAAATTACGTAGATTTCAAATATTTGACCATCTATTTAGTGAATATCTCGAAAATAATGATGAAATAGCATCTTCGATCCTTCCTTACCTTTCTGAATGTACTTCTATATTTAATAATCTGACTTATTTTAATTGTAGTTATCAATGGCCAGTGGAAAAAGTTGAACTTTTTAATTTAATATCAAATCAATGTCATTATATTGAAAAAATTAAGGTTAGTGTCTGGTATGAGGATGAAGGAATAGCATTGGCAGATCTTATCCGTTCTCAAAAACATTTAAAAAAGTTCTCCCTGATAAACAGCAATATTTTTGCGTCATCTCCTATACAAGCTCTTGTGGATCAAAAAAGGCTTAGCAGTGTGACATTTGAAGACATGCATGAAAATCAAGATTTGTGTGATAAGGAATTTTTTAATTATACAATTTGTGAATTAAATGAAGATGCCATCAATGCACTTGTTCAACGTTCAAATATCACCAAATTGAAATTTAGGCATTGTGAAGGACTCAACTTGCCTTCATTTCTTCCTATTGCTGATGCTTTTACAAACCTAATATCTTTGGAATATTCGTATGGTAATAATAATATTAATGATAGTGAAACTCCTATAAAGTTATTATCTGGTCTTATTGAAGGAAGCTGCAACACACTTAAAAGAATCTTGCTCGACTGGCACTCCGATACTCATATTGATGTCACTCAGCTCATCAAAGCTATTGCGGATCATACGATAAACCTTGAATATTTGAAAATCCCACTTTATACTTTAGAAGATCTAGCTCTAATTCTCCAAGCTCATAATCAATTAAAGAAACTTGAACTTTACATTATGAATAAAAGTATAGATCTATATTGTGTTCTTTTTCTTTTTGCTAATGTTCCATTTAAAAGTTTTAATCACTCAATTCAAATTTACTATGATTGTGTTGAGTTCAGCAAGAAAATCTATCTATTAAATCAGATTTTCGATTCTATATTTTTTAAAAGTCATCAGACTGCTAATTTGATTTTGTGCTTACATGATCGACTAATCCTTCCAGGAGAAGCAACGTTCCTAAGAAACTATCCGAGACTTAGAATTAATAAATTACGTAGAAATACTCAGCATTTTCCTGTGATGGGTGGACATTATGATACATTGCTTAATATTTTTAATAATTTATTAGAAATTGATCCAAATAATCTTTGGGCATTAAAACAACGTGGTGCAACTTATTTAAATATGAAAAAATATAAAGAATCACTTAAAGATTTATGTAAATCTTTAGAAATTGATCACAACGATACTTGTGCATTAAGATTACGTGGAGAAACTTATCATATGATGGAAAGATATGTAGAATCATTAATAGATTTAAACAAATCATTAGAAATTGAACCAAATAATGCATGGACTTTAAATTTCCGTGGAATTACCTATTTTAAAGTTAAAAGATATGATGAATCACTTAAAAACCTTAATGAATCTTTAAAGATTGAACCAAATTATGTAACTGCATTACAAATGCGAGAGGAAATATATTGTATAATGAATAAATTTGATGAATCATTCATAGATTTGAATAAATCTCTTGAAATTGATCCAAAAAATTTATTTGCATTAAAAAACAGAGGTGCAATTAATAGGATATTGGAGAAGTATGATGAATCACTTGATGATTTAAATAAATTTCTTCAAATAGAACCAAATGATGCATTTGCATTAAAAAATCGTGGTGTAACTTATCTTATGATGGATAACTACGAGAAATCACTCATAGATTTAAGTAAATCACTAGAACATGAGCCTAATGATCCATTTACGTTGAGGTATCGGGGAATAGTTTATTGCAAAACTAAAGAATATAAAAAGTCACTTGATGATTTAAATAATTCATTACAAATTGAGCCAAATAACACTATCTCATTAGGATATCGTGGAAGAGCTTATTATATGTTGGGAGAACATGAAAAATCGCTTAAAGATTCAAACAAGTTGTTAGAAATTGATCCAACCAATGCAATTGCGTTAGGAAATCGAGGTGCAATTTACGAAAAGATGAAACGATACGACGAATCGCTTGAAAATTTAAATAAATCTCTCGAAATAGATCCAGATGATGCATTTGTATTAAAACATCGTGGGTTAATTTATAGGATAATGAAAAGATATAATGAATCACTTGAAGACTTGGATGAATCCCTTGAAATAGAACCAAATGATGCATTTGCATTAAAACATCGTGGTGCAACTTATCTTATGATGGATGACTACGAGACATCACTCAAAGATTTAAATGCATCACTACTGCTAGTGCCTAAAGATGCATTTGCATTAAGATATCGCGGAATATATTATAACAAAGTCAAGAAATATAAAGAGTCACTTGATGATTTAAATAATTCTTTACAAATTGAGCCAAATAATGCTATCTCATTAGGATATCGTGGAAGAACTTATTATATAATAGGAGAATATGAAAAATCGTTAGAAGATTCAAACAAGTCATTAGAAATTGAACCAATCAATGCAATTGCGTTAGGAAATAGAGGTGTGATTAATAAAATGAAGAAACAATACGACGAATCGATTGAAGACCTAAATAAATCTCTTGAAATAGAACCAAATGATGCATTTGTATTAAAACATCGTGGATCAATTTATAGAATAATAAAAAAATATAATGAGTCACTTACAGACTTAAATAAATCCCTCGAAATAGAACCAAATGATGTATTAGCATTAAAAAATCGTGGTGCAACTTATCTTATGATGGGTGATTACGAAAACTCACTCGTAGATTTAAATAAGTCACTAGAACTTGAACCAAATGGTGCATTCGTATTGAGATATCGAGGAATAGTTTACTGCAAAATTAGGGACTACAAGAAGTCACTTGAAGATCTAAATAATTCATT
>CAJVPZ010001399.1:0-14593 GCA_910592135.1 Racocetra fulgida | reverse complement strand
TACATGTTTTATCGACTGATGAGCGAAATCAAGTTGAAGAAACTTTACGTGCTATGTATGCAGAATTTAAGGAGCGGCGCTATTTATTTAAACAAGTTACTTCATCGACATCCACATTAGTTTCTGTAACTAATCGAAATAAAAAAAAAACAAGCTTACCGTAAAAGGCTCATTAATCTGTTTTTTCATCAAGTTCACAAAACCAAGATAATAACGAAGTTACAAATTATCTTGCTCTTCCTTAGCTTGATTTCGAGGGAGATCCCATGGTATGGTGGCTTTTACAAAAACGGCAATTCCGATTTTAAGTGAAATGGCCCGGAAATTTCTTGCAATTCCTGAAACAAGCACACCAAGTGAGCGATTGTTTTCAGATGCGTGAAATGTTATGAGTGTAAAAGAACGTTATTAAAGCCAAAGTTATTGGCAGAATGATAAATTCTAAAGTGTAATATGAAAACTAATGATTTAACTATTCCTGATGTCCAGGATTAATGCATAATATAAATCGCAAATTATAAGTCATGTAAATGTAGGGTTGTATTACAAAAATTACAATTTTACATTTCATGTAATTTTGCGTAAATTTCAGTAACTTGAATTTCATGTAAATTTCACACGCACTGGCACTATGAAAAACTCAGCTAGCATTATTGAACTACAGTAGATTCTGCATAAAGTTCACTGACCAAATCGATGTACATATGATCCAACCAATCATATGAGCATATGATCACGTTTCTTACAAATTACATGAAAACCATGTTACTGAAAATTTACGCAAAATTTCACAAAATTACGTAAATTACGGTAATTTGACAACCCTATGTAAATGGATATTAAATAATGTAGCGGTAATGCGCAAATTATAAGTCATGTAAATGCATATTAAATAATGTAGCG
The DNA here is from genome assembly GCA_910592135.1 of Racocetra fulgida. Taxonomy (NCBI): domain Eukaryota; kingdom Fungi; phylum Glomeromycota; class Glomeromycetes; order Diversisporales; family Gigasporaceae; genus Racocetra; species Racocetra fulgida. Next base: position 13,690 of record CAJVPZ010001399.1, on the reverse strand, counting down.
ATAATAGTACAAGTTGTTTTTGTAATGTCGCAAATTAAAAGTCATGTAAATCGTAATTAAGTAATTTAGAGATAATAATATTGATAAACTTCATGTTATATTAAATTCTTTTATGTATTTTTTTAAAAACTCAATGAACATTTGAACATCAGTCAAAATTTTTTATCGATGTTCGAAAATCTAGAATCTAGAGTTTGTGACCAATCAATGCTCGAAACTTGTCGATTCCAATCTCTACATTATTTTTACTTTAAACAACACGAATTTTATATTTTATCATTTTTTTATTCACTTATTTACTTCGCAGTATTTTTTACTTTAAACTATAAGGTAAAAGGGGTAATTTGACGAAGTTAAAATAACTAATATAAAAAAAAAACTTTTTTATTTTAATATTAAAAAAGTTTTTATTTTTTGTTTTAAATTTTATATATAATTTAGAATTATTTTTATATAAATTTAATAATATAGCATCTTGTTTTAAAGTGGCAATAAATAGGATTATACATTATATCAAAAAACTTTAATTTTAGAAAGATAGAGGTAATTTGATAAATTGATGATATCTCATGTGATCCAGTAATCAGAATCAAATAATTTTTATACTACTCAATTCATCTCAATAAGATTAATTGAATGATACAAAGCTTATCCACTAGATTACAAGATATTATAAATCCTTGAGGAGAATTTTAACTAAGTGTAAACTTGGCAAATAATTGATGATATCTTGTAATCTAGTAGTCAGAATTAGATAAACTTTGTATCATTCAATTCATTTCATCAAGATAGATTGAATGGTATAAAAATTATTAATTCCAATCACTAGATCACAAGATATCCAAATTCATCAAATTACTCCTCTTTGCCAAATTATCCTTTTTACCTTATATTTTATCAAATACAGATTTTATTTATTATGTTTTTTTAGAATTTAACTACAAATAATTGGTAGGAATTATCACCAGTGTGTAATTAGTCAATAATGATAAAATAAAAAAATCTATTTTATTTATTTTAAGATTTTGATGAAGCCTGAGATTTTAGCTTAAATATCTCTTGATATGATAAATTTACTTAAAAACACTACATCATCTGCTAAATTAGCTTCTACTATTACTATTAAATTTCTTTTACATTTTAATTCACAAATTTATCACAATATCTGGATATCTTATTATACTGCCTGTTCTTTGGTCCAGCCTCTTAGTGATCCTCCATTTTTTTTACCTTCTTTCTTACTTTCTCAACCCTCTCAACTCTCACAACCTCTACCTGCTACTCTTGCTTGCGTTAAAATAGAACTTTAGTATCCTCTATAAATTAAATATCAAATAAATTAAACTATATAATTACTAATCTACAAATCTAGGTGAGCCATGGCCACCCTAGTTGGTTTAGGCCACAGATAAATTAGTCTAAGTTTCTTTTTTTGCTATCTTAGGATATGAAGTTTAAATATATTTTTTTCTTTGTATAAGAGTTATATTCTCTTTTTTTTGTAAGAGAGCTGTATATTCTTTGTTTTGTAAAAGAGTTAAATTAAATTTTAATAAAGACAGAGACATGGTCTTACCATTAATATTCAAAAAAAAAAAAGATTTTAGCTTAAATATATACAAATTTAACAAAGAATTTCTTTTACTAAAATATTAAAAATTGTAACAAGTTTTTTTTTTTTTTTTTTTTTTTTTAAGGTGAGGTTTTGCCTTTATTTTTATTGAATAATTTGTATTGAGAATCTACTAGAGGATCCTCTGGTCAATAAGACTAATAATTACAAATATTTTTACAAAAATGAGACTCAGATTATAGATATTAAAATCTAATTTATCTGCAACCTAAACCTACTAGAGTGGTTAAAAACTCATCTAGATTCTATAATTTATAATATTGTTAGTGGGTGTGCTATATTTTATTCAAGAAATTAGCCATGTATATGCTTTTTTAGATGCTTTTCCAAGGGGTGAACAGTCATTGTTTATGTGTTGTTGGTCAGGTAAATCACAGCTACAGCTGTAGATGTATAGTATTCTTAACTGTAAGTTATTACTAGATGTAGATGTTGTGTTTTGACTTATTTGATTTCTGTTTATATGGGTAGGTATATTGTGTTCTTGCTTCCAACTTGATAACTTTGCGCAGTATGGTTTCAAATTAAGTTATATATATTTTGAGATAGTTGTAGGAGTAATTGAATAGTAGTCTTTGTTGCTGTTTTATTAGAGTCTGTATACTCTTTAATAGTTTGTATTAGTATAGTAGGTATGAACCCTTGTAGAGTTGTGAATATATTTGTATTGGTTCTGGTGTAGAGATTAAGTGATAAACTTGGATGGTGGATATGTTTATTCTGTAGCTCTTGACATTGTGTATATGATATGTCAAGTCTGAAGGCTTGCAAAAATTGTTGTATTGTGTTTGTAATGATTATATTTAGATTGGATATACTTGGGCATGTAAGCCAATGCATTTGACCTTCATGAGAGTTACATGAGATGCAATTAATGTCTGGGAAGTGTTGAGGATATAGAATATGTAGGTTTGGTAGTATAGATAGTATATTAAACATAAGTTTGATTTTGAAGGTTTTTTTTTGGCAAAGTTTGAAAATTGTAACAAGTTGTTACTTATTAAACATTATATTAATAATATATTAGCTAGCTGATATGGCTATAATATACTCAATACTTAGTAAGGTTAGGTTTTGTAAGTGATCTTCTTTATTAAGTTTATAATAAAGACTATTATTTGGATTAGTAAGGAATATCAAAGCTTCTATTTTACTTTGATCCTTTTATACTTCTATTTACAGTTCAATAATTATATATTTATCTCATAATTATAACATAAGTGTTCTATATATTCATTGTTATCTAATTGTAGTTTTTGCATGATTGTTTATAATCACATTACATTACAGTATTCTTTTTGCATAATATTCTATTTGCATAACAATATATTATCTAAGTATTATCTTATTTTTTATAGGTGTTTTGATATTTCTTCTGACTCAATTATAAAATCACATAATATTTGTTTGGAGTACAGATCATGTCTTGTGCTTTTACTTTTGTACTATTAATACTGTTACAAAAATAGTTTAATAGATAAATATTTTGATTTAAAATTTTTTAAAAAAATTTATTTTTATTACACAAACTAATTTATATATTATATCTGATTTTGCAAATTTATTAGCTAATTATATATTGGTAATGATTATTACAGGTCATAATTAATAAAATTCTTTTTTATTTACTTATTTATTTTATATATTTTTTTACTTAAACTATATATTTTATCTAAATATAGTTAAAAATTTTATCAAATTTGAAAATATAGATCATTCTCTTCTTTGGCAAAAGACCTTTAATTAAAATTTTTTTTTAATTATATAATATAAATTTGTACTGATTATTAATCATATTTTTAATTAATATATAACTGCTTTTTAAAGCTTTATAAATCTTATAGATCCTTAAACTATATGCTTAGAAAATAGCTTATAAAATTTTTAAAAGTTTTTTAGATCAAATATAGTATAGGTTATTCCTTTTAAAAAAACTATTTAACTCACTATTTTATATAATTATTTTATTATTTTTTTTCTTTTTGGTATTAAGGTAAAGTTATACTTTTTTATCTTTATTAAATTATAAGTCTGTACACTATTATACAACCTTGTTGCTTACTTAAATATTTACAAACTAATTAATCTCAGAATCAAGACACAGACTATTTTATCTGTGATCTAAACCTTATCAGAGCCTTAATGTTGAACTGAATTTTTGTATACTACTTCTGTTAATCAATTTTTACCTATAGATTCTTCATATTTTTTATACTAACAACATTATACTTTCAGCTTAGTACTTAGTGCAGTATTTACTAGGTAAATAGAAACTCTTTAAGGTCTGAAGGACAAAATTTCTATTGCTTTTTATAGTTGATTACAGATCAGTTTGACAATGGGTATTTTCAAAGCAAATATTTATTTTTATCAGATCAACCAATCAAAATTTAGAATTTGTGCACACACACAGACATTAGGATCACTATGTTTCTATCATAATATTCTTCAGACAATTACAGATCTTATTAAGAGATATCTGGCAATTATGACCTTATGGTTACTCTAATATTTGTGTTATAATTTAACTTCCTAATCTCCTTTATGAATACTACCAAAATTTTCAAAATAATATACTACTAACACTTAATATCTTACCTAATTTACAACCTTCAACTCTTTGTAACCTCTTAAAATTTAAAAATATTAATAAACCAGGAAAATAGAAAATAAATGTAACAAGAAATTTCAAACAAACTACAAGAAAGAAATTTAAACTTCACTGAAAATCTCAAGCTATTCTTCAAAAAAGTTTTAGAAAGATATAATAATAATACCAATATAAATAGACTTCTTCTTCATGACTCTTTATTAACAAATCCTAAAGATATTAAGAAAGCTACTCAACAACACTTTCAAAACTACTTCTAACAACAACTGTTCTTATTTATCCCTTTTGACTCTGACTTTTATAATCTATACAAACCACAATCTGAACTTGAAAGTTATTATAGCAACCACTTTATAGAAATTTTTAATGATAAATAGATTAAAACTATAAACCAACTATTTAATCAAAAAGCATCTGGTCCTTCTGACACCAATTATAAACACATCAAATTAGCTATACAGCAAAGTCAAAAGACACTCAAATTACTCTTATCTAAATGTCTATAACTACAACTAATACCTACAAATTAGAAAATATCAAATATATTTCTTATTCCAAAAAAATCAACTTGGGACTATATTTTAAATCAAGTTCATCCAATCTCACTTATAGAATCTTTAAAAAAATATCTAACCAAAATTTTCACACAAAGACTTAATTAAATAATTAATCAAAACAATCTTTTGAATAATCTTAACATTGCTGCAACATCTAATATCTCTAAATACACACCAATCCAGATTCTACACAATACTATTGAATACTATAAATATAACAAAAAAGAGGCTTGAATACTTTTTCAGAACATGTCCAAAGCTTTTAATAAAATCAACATCTAATAACTTGCATAAGTATATAAAAGAATAGGCATGCCTCAATAAGATATAAACTTAATCACAAATTTACACCAAGATCAAAAAGCAAGAGTTATAACAGCTTATAGTCTAACAGATCTAATTACACTTCACTCTGGTATTGAACAAGGAGAAATATATTCTCTACTTCTCTAAAAAATCTACTATAATCCAATCCTAACATATATAAATAATAAATATCAAAACTCATTCCTTAAAATCAAAGCATCATTTTCTATCGAACAAATTCAAAATATATATACTTCACAAATTACTTTCCTTCTACTAGCATATATAGATAATACTGTATAGTATTGTGAAAATAAAATAGTCTATAACAACTACTTAAAGATGTTGAACAACTTTACAAACTCAACAATATCCAAGTTAACCTAACAAAATCTGAACTTTTACATATTAAACCTAACTCCAAAAAGACATCCAATCAAAACCTACAATCAGATATTATCTTTAATAATGAATCTATAAAACTAAAAAAACAACTGACTCTATTAGATATCTTAGCATTTATTATGATGATGCAGGTTTTACTCAACCTATAATTAATGAAATTCTAAACAAAACAAACAATTTTATTAAACTTATACTATACAAAAACTTTTACCTATTTAAATATCTAGATTTTTTACTATTACTAGAATATTTTTTGCAAATCACTTTACTTATAAATCAAAAAATTACTTAACTTTCAAACTCTATTATCAAACAAATTAAAAAATCTCTCAATCTTTCACTTAATACTAATAATGACATTCTTACAAACCTACAACTTCTAAACATTTCTACTTTTTATAAACTACTTACTTATACTAGATGCAGTATTATTAAAAAACAATTAATTCATCTCTACTTTTAAAATAAACCTTTAAACTCCAAACCAAAGAATGGCTTCAAAAAATTTGTCAACTAACAATTACTCTTGACATAAACCTAAAATATAAACAAAAAATAAGAAATTTTACTAGCCTCTCCTTCTTAATACATATTTTAAACTACAACATTAATATTAGTAATCTAATTAATAATATAAACAATTTAAATAATTTCAAACTAAATATAATCTACAATTTTATTCTCTCAAATTCTAAACTATCAACTATTCAAAGTCTCAAAAATAATTAAATACTTTATATTGAATAACTTCTCACATCTGTTAATCAATTTCTACTACCATGAAACAATATATATCTTCAAATACATAAATCATCCAGAGGACAAATTTCCTCTTGGTACAATTATATTAAAAATCAAATAACTAATAACTCATTACTCTCAATCTAACTAGAAAATATTAATCTATTTACTAATATGCTTTTATTAATTTCAATACCATCTACAATTTCTAAAAAAAATAACTGGACAATTCTTCCCTCTATAACTAATTTACAGATAGAGAAAATTATTTCTATAACACAAAACAACTTTTGCTTTGAAAACTACCTTATTCTTCAAAATTTTTCTAGCATTATAATCCTTTAACCTTCTTCACAAATATTCACAATCTCCTTTCATCCACAATTAACTTCCTTTGTAAAAGTCAAATAAAAACAGACTTATAAACTCTCAATCAGTTACTAAAAAATATTGTCACTATTACAAAATTTCTCCTCTTTACACCAATCCATTACTCTAGAAAATACATATATTCAAATACAAAATTCTATTTATAACTAATTCTATTATTACTCCAGTATATCAAACAGAACTTGTTAAGGTTGATCTTTAGTATAGGTGGGTATATATAATTATTATATAATTATAACATATATAACTTAACTATTTTAAACTAATTTAAGTAATTTTATAAATTATTAGGGTCAGGATTAAGGTTAGAGTTTAAATTGGCTCAAATTAGTTAGATTTTATATATTATAATCTTGTAATAATTTATATATGCCCACCTATACTAAAGGAGATCTCTTGTTAATATCTATCAACAAATACAATTAACTCTATTAGAAAACCTTCACTTTTATATAGATGCATTAATTAAAAATACCTAAACACCAAATCTTCAAACAGGGATCAGTTGGATCTTAGAAAATAATACCAAAATTAAATTTTCTGCTAATATTACAAATGCTTCTAATACCACAAGAGCCAAACTAGCACCAATCATATTTATACTTCTTTCTTTATTATAAAAACTTATATATATATATTTATTGTGATAATTTCTCTACAATCCAAACTCTAAAAAATTTATTTTATCACCACTCTATACAAATCAAAACTGAAAACTGTGACTACTTACACACTATTAACAATTTTCTTCAAAAGAAAAATATATCTCACACTATACACAAAGTTAAAGCATACTTCAAAAATGCTTTAAATCGAAATGCAGACATCCTTGCAAAAAGAGACACAAACAGACGATCTATTAAACTTAATTTAGATCACCTTATAACATTCCCCTTTTTTTCATGATACAATACTCCACTTACTTCACAAATCTGTAAATTTACAAAAAATATAATTTTTATTGAAACTTTTAACAAATTCCTTCAACTCAAAAACATCTGTAACATTCTTTAATTCAATATTAAAACTTTTACAACTATTATTAACTCTTGTAATTACAAACATAATTTATTTTTTTTACATATTAAAATACTATTAAATAACCTGCCTACAATGTTCAACCTTTATCTTCGCTATCCTTATCTTTATTTAACTTCTAATTATACTCGATATAACCAATTTAAGATACTTTACACCTGTTAAACTGTTATCAAGCACTTTTTGATCCATATTAAATACTTAACCAATATACAATTCAAACAATAACTGAACTCAAAATTGAAAATACAAGCTCTGTAACAATTACAAAATATTTTACTTAATTCAAATACTTATAATACTCCTTTTCAAAACTTTTTTTTCTTATACAAAAAACAATTTCTTTTTGTATTACTGACCAACTACAATTTATTTTACTAAAAATACTACTAACTTTTGCCTCTATCTTTCTAATAATCTTCTTTTTTGGTTTAACTTAAACATTTGGCAAATTAGAAACTAATTATGACTGGGAATAGAGGTTGAAACCAGTTTTAATAATTTAAGTTTATCACATAAATTTTGTAGTATTATAGAATTTGATCTAATTAAATTTTAACAAATTCTATTATATCACAAAATTCATGTGATAAACTCGAATTATTAAAACCGGTTCTAACCTCTAACTGTGAAACCTCAAGAAATATCACATTTTAATCCAAATGAATTAAATTCTTCTTTTTAAATACCACTACTAGAACACTTAAACAACAATTTATAATCACAATATTGATTTATTTATTCAAAAATGGCATAATCAAAACTTTCTATTTTTTTATACTTTTATTAATCTTATACTTTAACTATAGAGCTTCCTCTTTCTTCTTCTATAACTAATAGTAGTTAGTCTTAAATTAGTTTATAAATAGAAAATTAAGAGATGTTTTGCTACATTTAGGTGATTATACAAAATATAATAGATAGTTCAAAATTAATATCATTTTGCTACAAATCTGTAACTAATCTTATCATATATATAGCAAATTTAAAAAAAATTGCTAATTTAAGATTTATATATTTATTAAATAAGTCAAACAATATAAAGCTTTTAACAAGGCTTATTTTAGTATTTACTTGAACAAAAAGCATATATATATAAACAAATAAGAAAACTAAGATCTATAATATATAAAATATAATAATGTGATCTAATTGATAGTATAGTTCAAGGGTAATAATATATAACAGCATGTTTTTAGTAAAATATAATAGTTAAAAGATGAATTAGAATTACTTTAGCTTTAAAAAAGGTTTGCCTTTATTATTAATAAATTTATTTTGCTTCATTTCACATATTAAAAAATAAAAAATTGTATTTATAACACTATATTATATAACATCTTATACTATATATCAAAAATGTACTAAATAAATAGGTGTAGATGCTCTAAGTAAAATGATTAGCACCTCTAAAATTCTATTAAAACCTTATGTCTAATATATATAGTATAATAAAAAATCTCTATTTATTTTAAAACCAGACTTTAACTCTAAGTAAAATATATAGAGTGTTATATAACTTGGATGTTATAAATATAATATTTTTTAAAAAAATAATTTAATTTAATTGACCAATAGTCACATATAGATTTACATAAATAATCTAATTATATAAATGTTAGAACTGTAATTTTTTATCAAAATACAAGTTTTCTCTATGCTATTAAATAACAATTTCATTAGTAATTATCATGATTATTATATGTTAAAGCAATACTCAACTTGCTGATATATATTTACTAACTTGTAAAGATATCTTTTCATATTATAAAGATATCTATCCACAAAATATATCTATTTGACAATAAAGAACCAAATTGCAAAAATACTACCTCATAGAGATATCTAACTATTCATCTACTCATCTGTAAAATTACTAACTATCTATCTATTTACCTATAGAAATATATTTACTCACTTGTAAAAATATTTAACATCTACCTGTTTATCAGTTTCACTAGTAGATATTTAGATATTCTATAGAAAAGGTGGCAATATAAGAAATAAGCTTCACTAATAATTAGTAATCATTAATTTTTTAATAGTAAAGTTGCAGAGTTTGTGAAGTTTGCCTATCTGTTCTATAAAACATCCAGATATTTAATTATTTATCTACCCACCTACTATAAAGATACTCAACTATCTCAGAGTTGTCAGATAATAAATTACTATTGGTAAATTATGATAATTTACTAGATAATTTACTAAAAGTATAGTAAATTTACCTTATATATAAATCAATCTACAAATTATATAATTTGATTGGCTATAAAAATTTTTAGCCATCAAATTATATAATTTATATTGCAGAAACTTTGTTATTTAAAATAACTAAAGATAAATTTATAGATAATTTATTGAATAGCTCAGATAATTTACTAAAAAATTTAAATATTATAGTAATTTAACAATCCAACAGTTAAGACATCCAACTATCTACAAGCAGTGTTTAAAATTTAAATCAAAATCTACATGCATAAATGCAGTTGTGTTATAGGTTTCAATTACACAAACCAACTATTAGTTATATATATATGCATATAAATTTTATTTTTATATACTTATATATATTATTTTTAAATGATATTAATGTTATAAAATTACTACATATACTAAATATATCTTATTTTTAATTAATTTTTCAAAATATTTCAAATATTTTCTTAATATTTAAGCTTAATTTGCTCATATTTTATGTTTATTCATTTCCTTTTAGAACTTTTAGACTATTTTTATTCTATCTCACATTTATATTTAGACTAAATTTTTATGCATCAAGATTTTATAATTTTCTTGCATATTATTTTTATGCAAACTTCTTATTTAAATTTAATTGCATACTTGTATATATATATTTAGAACTTCTCTTGCCCAAAAAAAACTACCTGCATATGTGCATCTTGTATAAGCTAATTTTAAATACTGTTCACAACCTATTAAAACACCCAACTATCTACTCACACATTATGACACCCAATTATTTATCTGTCAAACCACCCAACTATTTATTTACCTTCTAGTAAAAATCTTATCAAATACTTACTAGAATATAAAAGAAAATAGCATAAAATCAAGAAAAGAAGGAAATATCAGACAAAAAATAAATAAATAATAAAATTAAAATAATAAAAGAATAAATATAAAAGAGATTACAGTATGATTCTCTAAAAGCTATTTATCTGACAAATCACTTATCTAACATTATAAAGATGACAAATTGCTAAAAATATATACCTGCAGCTAATCAAATGCTAATTCTAACCCTATATAATGTCAGATAAGTGATCTGTTAGATAAATAGCTTTTAGAAAATTAGGCAACAACTATAAAAGAAGGTGCAATGCTAAATACTGTAAATAAAAATAGAGAATTTAAAATAATGATAATAATTTAAAATAATAATTTAATTTAATAAATAAAGAATAGAATAAAAAATTAATTTAAAATAATTTTAAAAAAGTTTATTTTAAGAACATTAATTTAATTTAATAAATAAAGAATAGAATAAAAAATTAATTTAAAATAATTTTAAAAAAGTTTATTTTAAGAACATTAATTTAAAAGCTAATTTAATAAATAAAGAAAAGAATAAAAAAAAGTTTATTTTAAAAAATGTTAATTTAAAAGCAAAAAAAAAGACAATTTAAAAACATCTTCAATAATTTAAAAAAAACAAAATTTAAAAAATCATTAATTTAATATTAATTTAAAAGAGTTTATTAAGAAAATCTATTAATTTAAAAAAGATAGTTTAAAAGAGTTTTATAATTATTGAAAGTTTTTTTAAATTAGCTTTTTTTAAAAAAAAATCAACTTTCTTTAAATTAACTTTTTTTATTATTATATAATATCATAGTAGAAACTTTATTAGAGATAGAAAAACAATTCTAAACCTAAAAATTTTTAACCTATATTTGTGCTACATAAGGCACCCAATGTGCCATTACACCTTCTATTTCTTATAAAATACTATAGTTAATTATTTCAAATTAATTTCTAGCTAGAATAGGTTAAAGGAGACCTAAAAATTAGCTTTTAAATTAATATTTTTTTTAAAAATAACCTTTTTTAAATAAATTTTTTAAAATAACTTTAAATTAATTCTTTTTATTCTATTCTTTATTAAATTAAATATTTATTTTAAATTATTATTATTATTCTAAATTTCTTTTTTTTTATTTAAATCACCCTTTTAAATTATTTTTTATTTATAGTATTTAGTATTGATCTTCTTTTACATCTATTTTTTTTATTATTTTAATTTTATTTTTTTGTCATTTGTTTTTTGTCTAATATTTCTTTCTTTTCTTTGTTTTTTATGCTATTTTTTTTTGTATTCTAGTAAGTATATCAATAGGCATCTTTACTGGTAGATAAATAATAGTTTGTGGTTTAACAAATAAATAGTTAGGTGTCGTAATATATGAGTAAATAGTTGGATATCTTGGCAGGTTGTAGATAGTTGAATGTTTTGACTCTTGGATAGTTTAGTGTCTTAATGGTAGGTGAGTAGATAAATAGTTGAATATCTACTAACAAAACTAATAGATAGATAGATTGTTAGATATTTTTATAAGTAAGTAGGTATTTTATTTTATTTAATATAAACAAACATCAGTGATTAGCTAAAAATACCTTTTAGTCTACTTGGATTAGCCTGATGGGTCACTTGGATTAAATAGGTCTAATTACTAATTTTTACTATAATTTTTAAATTTTTTTTTGGGTTTAAGATGACTTCTTGGTTGCTATCCTTTTATTCGGTTATTGTTAACTTTTACAGTATGGTATATACTATATCATATATATATTTAAAGGGTACAAATAGCCACATATGCAACTTTTGGTTGTCTATTTAAGTAGTTCCTTATTACTAAGTTCTACACTAGCTGCTGTACCTATAACCCTACTGTATTACCTATTTGAACCCTTTGTACCTATGTACATTAATTTTCTAACTGAGCAAGAGTATATTAGTACACCTTATTTTCAGATTCCTAACTTAGAACTTTAAAACAAACTCATCTATAAAAGTCCTTTGTTCTTAAGATAAACCTGCTAGAGCTTTCCATATCTACAATCCAGCTAACCTAGGCTTTAGTAACTTATGCCAAGTCTGAAGACAAGTACTTGTAAGTCAAAGCTACTATTATTACCTACTTCTGCTCTTGTAGAGTTCACCCAAACTCCAGCATATATTTTACAGACTAACACTAACTTTCTTTACCAACAGCACCCAAACTCCCAATCCAGATAGCTCAGGAAAGGACCAGTAAGCATTCTTTTGGTATTCTGATTGAATCCTTTTTCCTTGTTTATATGGAACCACTCTATATATACACAGCCTAATTGGTATTAGTGTTTGCCAAACACTTGGTTTTTATCCAGTTTACTGTCTATATTCAATCACTGATGATCATCCTTTATGTAGTACCATTAAAAATCTGTGCTATCCTCTACTTGGGACTTGCCAAGCAGGACTTGTGTGCTTCAACCCTTGGATTTACACAAATGTTTCACTCAGGTTTTGTGTAACTTTTGCATCACACTATAGTTCTACATTCTTTCAGTACAAGCTGGTATGACTAGTGATGTGCAAATCGAAGATTTTTTGAATTTACTGCGCAGGCTGCACAGCCTGCTCCCTCTAGAAGTCTAGGGTTCATGATTATGTATATATATAAAACATCTACTTCATATATATAAAGTTAGGCTCCCATTATTTTTTGTTAGTGCTTCAAGGTCAGTTTAAACATCAGTTTTCGAGTTTTGCATTTTTTTCACTGGTTTCTTCACATAAATCTGATCTATCAAACATATTATTCTTTCATTATGATTGGCCAATTTACAAAGACAATCCCATAATACAATAAAATTTTAATTAAAATTAATCAAACTTCTAATCTTTACCTAAATTCTAACATATGATATATATATCTATAACCAGTGTTATAATTCAAAAAATTTTTATTAACACAAAGCAAAAAAAATATACAAAGAAATTTATAC
>CAJVPZ010001398.1:0-14602 GCA_910592135.1 Racocetra fulgida | reverse complement strand
AATATTGAGAAAAGTGCAATTGTTTTTAGAGAAAACTTGGTACAAGTGATCGTCAGGAAGAGTTAGTGATTTGCGTCCCCCTAAATTTATATCTATTATTTTGTAATAATATAGTAAATAATATTTAACAATCAATTTCTAAATCAGATAGAATTAGCTAAAGTAGAGTTAATTTAATATATAATTTATATGTTGTATAAATTATATTCTTGATATCTATATAACCTACTAACCATAACTGTATTAAAAAGATAACTCTAAAGTTTACTTCACTTTAGCTGACTATTATAAATAGCAAAGATGATTAAGCTAAAATTATAAAGAGTTAAATAATAATGATTTTAGAAAATTTTTTTTATTTTATTATAGAAAAACACTTTCATTCTATATCGACATATGAAGAAATCTAAATCTATAGTATTTCTAACCAAAAGATAAACTTACCCATAGCAGGCATATCAGATAATCAAATACAGTTAAAACTTTATCTGTGCAAAACCTTTTCAAGACTACAAACAAATCTAAACAGCTATTAACTAAGCATATAGCATCCAATAACAACAACTACCTGAAACCTTAGAGGAAATAGACAGCCAAATCAAGAATATACTACTATTCGAACTACTAATCAAACAAAGATCTTAAACAAAAGCAATTGTTAACTCTGTTAGAGTAATTTTTAACTTCCCTAGTCTACCAGACACCTATTTTACTGTATTACCAAAACTCCCAGACAAATCATCAGAATTAAAAAAAGAACTAAAAATTTTTTTTCCTATTATGGATCCAAAACACCTAAAAGAACTACAATTCTATAAAAAGAAACTCATCAACCACTATAGCTTTACCAAGATACCTACAATCTACTTTGCACTACTACCAGAATGAGAACCTCTACCACTAACTTATCACAAACTAAATAGCAGAGTTAGACACCTCTTTCTTATTGATCTATCATTAAAAGAAACAAATATTAGAGACATAGTGAAAATGCTTAAAAAATACTACAAGTTTAGAAGTATACCAAATGACTTCTTCGTACAAAAGCCTGACTATCACAAGATCCAAATAAAATCAAAAAAATACCCAATTTACTTATCTAATTACTAATGACAAAATAGTACAAGAATTCTTCAAGGAAGCAAAGACAAAATACAAGTAAACTTCCCTATAAACAAGGCAATCTTGACAGCCAACTCTACAAACAAACCAAGACTACCTTTAGATTCTACAGAGATCAAAGTATTCAATATTATAGTATCTATCACATTATCTAGAATACTAGTAGAAACAGCTAGACTCCTTAAAGAAGAATACTACTTTGAACATATCCCATTAGATTGAATCAATATATCCATCACACTCAATGAAATCCATGAGATCAAAACTAACAAAAAGCCAATAATACTAAAAGTCTAATTGAACTACAAGATTCGTTTAAAAAAATCACTGATGAAATCTACATCAACATACCCATCAAACAACAAAAGGAAGTCAACTCTACTATAATAATTTTTTGACAATACTTCAAAATATCACAAATTCCAAACTACATATTAGAACTTTTCCTCTTCCAAAACCAACTTGGGACATCTTTGTATAATCATGTCAATCTCTAAAAACCACAACATAAACAAACATACAACCAACATACACAATATAGACAACTATACACAAACAGACACTATTAACTTAGCTTTATACAATATATATGATGATATTAAAAAACAACTATAGCTTGACAATTACAAAAAGAAAAATATAGATATAATAAGCATAACAGAAACCAAGCTCACAGAATCAAAATATACTATATAAACTTACAACTATATAATGAAATGTACTACTTCTACACATCAAACACCACAGCAACAACAGCAAAAAAACAAGAATCAAGCATAGGAATTGCAATAGTACTATATAAAAAATTACAATCATATATACATAATATACAAATCTACTCAGGAATGATACTTAGTATTAATATATCTACCTTGCAATAACAAACAACTTAATAATTCAACCTAATCTAAAATAATAGAATGAGTAGAACAAGCAAATAAACAAAAGATTAAACCGATCATCCTTAGAGACTTTAACCTTGATTTCAACAAAAAACAAATATACAACACCCTAATACAATACCTAAAAAATATAAATATGTTACTATTACTGTTTTTGTGTATATATAGTATATTGATTGATGTGAAGATGATTTTATGATCACTGTTTGTAATTTGTGTAGTATTTTTTAGTATTGGGTTGTAAAGTTTTCTATTGAGTTTTTTGAGATCCATATCTTGTCTATTTGGCTGCTAGTTCATTGGGAGCTTTATGTAAATTGGTTTGGTAGTAGAGTATTAATTAAAACCAAAATAAAGAGAACAATCTATAAATATAATATGATAGATACAGAAACATGAGAACAATTTGCAAACACAATTGAAACAAAACTTGCACAACTTGAGACAGACACATTAAGCCCCAATACAAAAAGCCTTAACAAAACATGGCACATATTAGCAAACTACATTAAACAAAGCACAAACAAACATATTCCATATATATGTAAAACAATACAAAATAATAACCACCTATTCTCTCCTACAGCTACCAAACTATACAAAGCACTGATATATATAAACAAAGCATGAAGACATATAAGTATATACAAACAAACAACAAATATTAACTGAATATACAACTTCATACAACAAGCCAATAACTTATCCAATATACAAATACAAATACAACTTAACACAACTATTGAAGAAATAGATTTATACTCAAGACAGTCTAACAACAAATCAAAATAGCAAGGAATATAAAAAACTAAGCAACAAAAAACTAATATATAAAGAGCTGCATTGAAAGAAGATATCAAAATTTTCAAAACAATACATCTAAAATGATAAAAAGTATACTCAAAAAACACACAGATTCTGTAATACTATACAATATCTGAACACCTAACAACATAATCACAGAATCTCATAAGATCAAAATCACAATACAGGAATACTTTAAAAATTAGACAAAGTCAAACCTCACTCAAACAGAACTATGGCAAGAATGGGCAGATGAATATAAACTAATCCAAACAATAGATCCAATATGATATAATACAATTATAATAAAGATTATATCTCTTGAACTAGAGAATATAATCAAAGAAACACTCAATACAAAGACCACTGGATTTTCAAGAATATCAAACAAATACTAAAACATCTAGGCTCTCAAGCAAAAGCTATATTTTTAGACCTCTTTAATAATTGCCTAACATTACATGATATATCAATGATATGATTTACAGAAGATTTAAACCAGATTCGCTCAATTACACTGATCGAACATACTAGAAAAATTCTTACAAAAATCATCGTACAAAGACTTGATCTCATCCTATCCAAATACAGTATATTAAACCAAACAACTACATAGCTCTAATAAATACATTTATTACAATACCAATACATATCACAGATCATAATGAAATCAGATTAAAATGAAATAAGGAGTTTCTATTTAACTCTCTAAAACCCACTTATACTTGTTTATTATAAAATCTGCTTCTAAACCCTAATCCTAACCCTAAAAAAATACTAAAAATATATATCCCAAAAATTTGCATTTTTTAGTGGCTTGTTTATTTTACACTATCTTTCATTTCATTTTAATCTGATTTCATTTTAATCTGTCATAATACATATACTCTAACATATAATAGAAAATGCTCAAACAAACAAAAAAGAATTATGATTGTTATTGCAGAACATGAGCAAGGCTTATGACTCAGTATATATACCACTTCTAATTTAAACACTACATCATATCAAAATATCAGAATCTATAATAAATATAATAAATAACATACTGTCTTATAGACACAACAATGTCATCACAAATTATAAATAACCAACAACTATCATATTCAAAATGGTATAGATCAAAGTGAGACGATAACCTCATTATTATAGAAGATATACTACAATGCCTTGCTAACTAGGTTCAACAAAAACTACCCTACTTATACAATGCGTATAGCAATACCACAATCAATATATATACAACATAAATATCTTAACAAATAACAAAATATATTCGCATATATAGATGACATATTATAGATAGTAGAAAACAAACCAAACCTACAAACATTAATTGATACAGCTAACTTCTTCTACAAAATGACAAAAATCATAGTCAACTCACACAAATCAATACTAGCTACCAACTACAAACCAAAGAACAAAGAGGAACCTGCACACATTATATTTAATAATGCTAATATACACCCAATACTGCAATATTATCGAAACACTGCTTTCGATTTCTTGGATGTTACTATAATATCTATACTAATAAAACAACAATATAACAAAATATAACAAAAGAAATTGAGAAAGCCCTAAAGCTACTTCAAAAATCAACAATCACAGAGAAACAAGCTATATATATAATCAATACAGTTATTATAATATGCTTCTAATATAAAACACAAAATTATATATATGCCCAATTACAATACAATAAACTTACAAACAAATATACTTCAATTACTAAACATAAGGCTGGGATGTCCAAAGCTATACCCAACTCAACATTTTACAACTACAGAATATACGCACTTAGAACACTATGAAACATACAATATCAACATCATATAAGCAAAATGATATAACAAATAAATGAACAAGACTTATACAACTTATCACTATATATACATATATAGCAAATACAAAATGCAGCAAATACAAATACATCAATACTAGCTGACTCATCATATATACTTACCACAATAGAATATAATACAACCACAGTCAAGAGAATCTAAATACTACATGATAACTACTTCACAATCATAAACAATATTAGCAATTGGCCTAAGCCACTTCCAAACAAAGAAATCAGTATAAACAAGTTACTTACAGACTCAATATTACACACAAACAAAATCAATGCCCAACAACTCAAAGCCAAACTTAATCAGCACAAAATCAATTTTATCGAACAACTAACAAACTCAAACAACACATAAACAATTAGTTAGAAAGAAACATCATATACAATATACAAAATATCAACAGGCAGAGAACTAGCATGGTTCAAAATAATCACTGCAATAATTGATATACAAATTCAGTAAACAAACCAGCTAACACTACAAACACCAAATCTATATACAATCAATAAAGAAAAAATAACTAAAAACAAATAGATAATAATGCAAATACAAAACTAAACTATAATTGAAAAAACAACAACAATAAATGACTATAACAATATAAAATTAATACACTGGATATATATAACAGACAAACAACAACCACAACAACTTACATAATACAACCAATACAAGCTAACAACCACAATACATCACGGCAAGTGCGCTATACAAATAAATCCAAAAAACTATAGTATAATATAAGTGAGTCACAGCAAATGTATATACAGCAATGCAAAAGAAATACAAAAAGCACTACAATGTATACAACAACAAAACACCTTACTGCAGAATAAACAACATACCTTAATTAGCCAAATAGCTAAAAAACTACTAAAGACATTAAAAAATATGCAATAGCATATTCTCAGAGATTACAATTAATACAATACTAATAAAAATAGCAAAAGATATTATTATACACAAAGAAATAAATGCAATAATAACAATATATAAAGATATGAATACCAAACAACCTATATAGATTCACCTAGGAAATTTGCCAAACTAACATTAAACTAACCAACAAAATTACAAATTAGTTATCAAAAACCACTGCAATATTAATAGCAATTCTAACACTAATAGCCATTACACCAATTAATATAATACTAAAAATATTTACAACTGCAACTCACATTATCAATACATATCAACAATACAATATAGTCAAATACAACAAGAAGAATATCATAACAAAAAACCAACACCAGCCATACTGGTACAATGTTTTCACACTTATAGCAAGAAAAGACATTTAACTAGAAATAATATCAATACTAAGCGAATTTTCAGCATTCACAAAATTATATGCCAAAACAACCTTCAATACTAATACACAAGAAATAATACTAAAATTCTAACAAGTCGACTATACAATATATATATTTGTATGGTTTAATTATACAACAATACAAAAAACAAGAAGATTAATTAGAAACATTCAAAATGCAAAAAATCTAGCTATATAGTACTTGCAAAACCGAATACAAAAGTAAACTAATATATAAAACATCGACTAAGAATTAATATATGCATTCTTTAACTATAATGATACACCAACATTTTGACAAACGCATTCAACCCATTCTAAGCTAAAGGATTTTAAACTAAACCTCCTTTTGAATAAACTGCCAACCCTCCAAAACCTAAACAAATGAAACCCACATATGTATCCAGAAACTCAATGCAAAATATACAACACAGAAGAAGAAACAAACATATACTGGCTAATATACTAAATGAATTTAACAAATATAAACACCTTCATAAACAATATAGTTAAAAAATTATAGATAAAAATCAAAAAGATACAGCAACAAATAGGGAAAAACAAGAGTTTATAGATAAATTTTTTAATTATCTTAACTCTACAGCCAACAGCAATACTATAACCTTGATCCAAGCCTCATTACAGATGTGTTTAAACAAAACCTAAAATCGATCACACTTACTACAAACAAAACAAAACTCAATATAGTCAAGCTACTTCACAAAATCTGCAAAACAATCTACAATTAAACATGGAAAGACCGCTGCAAAATTATAGCCCAAACAACAAGTAATAACCAAAAACAAATACAAACAACAACTTTACACAAAACACAAATCAACAAAATATACAAATGAATACAAACTACAATACATGACAAACAGCTCAAAATAAATAGATAAAATAGACCAAACAATACTACATACACAATGCATCTTCTAACACAATATACAAATGTAATCTGAGTAAGGACTTGGTGTCTTTTCTTAGTAGAGCCTAAACTGAAGGTAAATTAGCCTTAGTTGAAAGTTTTTAGATAGCTTAATTTCAAAATATGTAAAAATATCCTGATATTAAATTGTAATAATAATACAAAATGTTATTAATAAAAAACTGAGATCAGGTCTCACTCTTTAAAAAATAAAAATAAAAATAAAAAATAAACTCACCTATAATATACCTTGCAGATGCTATAACATCTACTTGCAGTCAGGGCAAACTATTAAACCACTATGTTTTGCTCAGATGTGACCTGTCTAGTGAATGATTAGCCTCTTCCAGAGATTCAAAACTTACTCCAGACTTATTTTCTTTAGATTCCTTAGCTGGCTGTTGTGCCAGCCTATCAAAATTCTTGCCTATAATAGAATGCTGCCAAACTAATAACACTTTCTTATAGAGAAGAAAAAAAAAAAGGGATAATAGAAAACGAAAAAAAGGAGTATATAATAAAAACTAATATATCAAAGAAACTGATACTAATACTAAGAAATAAAAAAAACTAAACTAAAACCTAAAAGAAACTATTGCTAAAAAAAAACTTGCTAATCAGATGAAAACTTCTAATTATACAGAATCATGATCTACTATTAAGTGCAAGAGTCTTAACAAGAAATTTAAACCTAAAATAAAATGCACTATAACTTGTGCTAGAGGCTAAAAATTATATACAGATGACTAGAGGATGCCTATATATCTCTTTTCACTTTGCTTTACTCTTTCAATTAAATCTATATCTTCATCTGAAAGTATAAGAATTTTGAAATCTCCATATGCTCTATCCAATGATTACATGTTTGTATATTTTTAACAACATAATATGTAAAGTATTCTTCTAAACACTTATTCAGTTACTAAATTCACTAGTACTGTCCATTTTACTTGTATTGTTTGTCATCTTGCAGAGTTTTTTGATATAGAAGTAGTAAACATTGCTGATTTTTTGAAAGAAGTATGCCGAATTCTTTATTTTTTGTAGAAAGTTATAACCAAAAGTATTGAAAAAAAAAATACTATATTTGTGAGAGCTTAAAACAATAAAAGTGTTTCTAGTTGTTCTTTATAGAACTAAAAAGTTTTAGACACTTGAATCAGAAGTTTTTCACTACTACTGTTACCAAAATAACCCTTTTGGTTTGAATGCTGAACATGTGAGGGAGTCTACTAAGAAAAAAGCTTGATCTAGAATATAAACTAACTATATACGCCTGCTTCTTAGTATTTCATATATAAGTCTTTGTTGACAACAGTACCAATAAAAAACTTTAGATATCTTTGAACTTTTTAGAGCTTTGAATTTTCAAACTGTTTTGGTATGGTCTTGGTTCAAGTGATTATTGAAAAGAGTTGTTTGATTGACCAATAATTTTAGAAAATTATTAGCTTTTTATATTATAAAAAATTATATTAATTGGTGACTCGCTATTCAACCAAAGAGAGCTTATAGTATAATGTGATGCAGATTATATTTAGAAATTAGAGTTTATGGAATGTAAACTGCTTTTATCTAAAACTTTTTTTGTATTAAGTTAACTATCTTTGGGCTTCTAATTAAAATTGTAGAGCTTGTTGAAATAAATCTAATAGTAGTTAAATCATTAAAATTGGTCTGGTAAATCACAAGATATCTTCAAAAAACATTTTGCTGACTATATAAACTTCTCTTTTAACAATACTATTGTTGAAAAAGAAGTTTACATAGGCAGTGAAATGTTTTTTGAAGATATCTTATGATCTATCAGGCTAATTTTGATAATTCAACTACTATTAGATTTGTCTCAACAAGCTTCATAACTTCAATTAGAAGCCTAAAGATAGTTAACTTAGTATAAAAAAAAGTTTTATATAAAAGCAGCACATATTTCAAAAACTTTAATTTTTATATATAAACTATGTAATGTTATACTATAAGCTCTCTAGTTGAGTGGTGAATTATTAATTAAATTAAATTTGATTATTAAAATAAATGTATTTTTATATTAAAAAAATTGATCTAGTTATAAATTTTAGTTTAAAACTAATAAAATCTTAGAATTTTGAAACTATACAGTAAATTATATAATTTTTGCTTATTATAAAGTTTATTTTCTCTTTTCTTGTGATAAAAAATTAACTAACCAAATTTTATTTTTTTTAGAATATGATAAATTTGATACCCTTTTTTCTTTCTAAAAATCTTGTGATTTCTTGCATTTTCTTTATATAATAAAAACAAATTACAAGATTAAAAAATTACAAATAAAGTCAAATTTTACTATATTAACCAACTTCTGACTTTTAATAAAAATATTTAGCAAATATATTATTTACTTTCTTATATCAGATTTATATAATACTTAAAATACTTTAATTTAAATATTTAGATTAGAAGAGTTTAATTGTTACTTGATATAAGAGTACTTTTAAAATAATAAAATTTTACTCTTTTTTAATAAATCAAATTTTACTATCTAATAATCAAAGTTGTTTAATTATTGTAATATTATATCATATATAATGCTGATAGTTATTAAACTTTAAAGTAAATAACAGATTAAAACAAATTATTATCATAAAATAATAAATTATAAAAATTATTAGCTTTTTATATTACAAAAAATCAAACTAAATTAAATTTGATTGTTAAAATATAAAGATCATAATTTTTGTGTTGTTTATTTAATCTTAAAAAAATAATATATAAATAATAATTAAAAAATAAAAATAAATAAATAAATAAAAACAAAGTATTAGTAAAAAAAGATAAGAAAAATAATAAAAAAAAGAAATAAAAGAATATATATAAAAGTAAAAAATAAAAATAAATAAAAAATAAAAAAAAACAAAAGCAGAAATTAAAAAAAAAAGAGATTGAGATCCAAAAATACAAAGTTGAAATAAAATATATATTTCATAATATTGTCTTATACTAAAAATTTATATATTTTAACTTAGACTAACTCATGTTTGCTTCTTAAAATTCATTAATAATTTAAAAAGTTAATTAACAAATTCTTCTATTAAAAATATATATTGTTAAATAAAATATATAATTTAAAAAATAACTAAATATATTATATATTAAGTTTATACTACTTACCAATAATTTAATATTGGCTTCTCAAAATTCATTAATAATTTAAGAAGTTGATTAACAAAAACTTCAGATATTTTATAAATAGGTAAGCAATATAAAAAATAAAATTTGTTAATGATTAGTAATTATTAATTTTTTAATAATAGAGTTGCAAAGTGCAGAGTTTGCCTACTTATTCTTAAGGAGGACAACCCCAAGTGCTTCTGTTAAAAATATATATAGTTAGATAAAATGTATGATTTAAAAATTAACAAAACATAATTATATATTAAGTTTATACTACTCACCAATAATTTAATATAGGCAATTATTAAAATATATATTATTAGGTATAAAAGATATATAATTTAAAAATTAAATAAAAAATTTAAAACTAAATATACTAAAGCATATACTGTATTTACATAAAATAATGTATAGAGATATTATTTAAAATAATAGCCCAAATTAAATTTAATTTAGACTAAAATTTGTAATTTTATCCCTATATATTATTTCACATAAATACAGTACTTACAAACTAATAATTAAAAAATATATATATTAAAGTTTGTAAATAGTATATTTCAAAATTATCAATAATAATCTTAGAATTAATATAAAGCTTATACTTACTGGCTAATAATTTAACAATAATATTAAAATATTTATTAAATATATATTTAAAATAGTAATTTTAAGATAATTATATTTATCATCCAGAATAAGATTTTACTACTTAGATTAATAAAATTTATATATAACTTTGTTAAACCTACTGCATAGTATTGTATATGATCTGATTTTTTATATTATAAAAACTTAAATTAGGCTATGCAAATTAAATTAATTAATTCTCGTTATATAGAACAAACAAATAGAACCTAGTTGGCTAGCAAAAAATGTTATATTTAAAAATTTTTTAATATAAAAATTTTTATAAATTTTTTTTCATATAAGAATAAAAAAAATTTTATATAGAAAAAAAATTTAACTTCTTTAAAAAAGTAATTTAACCAGGTGACGAGAATCAATTTTATTAATTTGTGTGGCCTTATATATACTTAATATTATATGATTATATTAGTGCTGTTAAGAAAAAATCTGCTATTAGGCTTTTAATTATATTGTGTTTAGTTTGTTCTTAACAGCATTCAAATAATATTATCTATATTATTTATTATGTATAGTGCTAGATACAATGCTATATGCAAGATGCTAAAATGCAATTTTTTAAGCAGAAAAAAATTTATCTGGATGATAAATAATTTTTAATAAAAAAATTTATACATACCATCTAACAATTTAACAAAAAAAAATATTTATAAATAACATAATATAAAAATCAAGTGAAATTTTAGTAACTATATACTTACTTGCTAATAAAAGAAAATATATATTATAAATTTATAAATAGTATTATTTAAAACAATAAAATTTTAGTAACAAATATAATAATATTTATACTTACCCACTAATAATTTGACAAAATATTTTTAAATATTGTGAAATTGATTACTTTAAAAAAATAAAGTTTATACTTACTCGCTAATAATTTAATAAAATATTTATTTAAATATTAAAAAATATACTTATCAAATAATTATTTAAAAACTTGCATTTCTTATATTTACCAGCTAATAGTTTTATAAAAGTATTTGTTGAAATAAATCATTAGATATAAAATAAATAATTTTAAGATAATTATATTAAATGCAATTTATTTATTTACTACTCAGAGTAAGATCTATTACTTAAATTAATAGTAAATTTGTAATATTAAATATAATAAAATTTTTTTACAAAATTTATATATAATTTTGTTAAACCTGTCATATAGTATTGTATATAGTATCTAGTGTGATCCAATATTTTCATATTATAAAAAATTAAATCATATATATTTAATATTATATAATTTTATAAATAATATTCTTTAAATTATTATCACACATGACACTAAATACAATATTATATAATAAGATACTAAAATACAATTTTTTAAGTAATAAAAAATTTATCTAAGTAATAAATAATTTTTTTAAAAAATTAAATTTATACTTGCCAACTAATAATTTGGTAAGAAAAAATAGGTATTATAAGATTGTAATTAGTATATATAAAGATCAAGTAAAATTTTAATAACTATATATTTACCCACTAATAAAAAATATATATATTATAATTTTTATAAATAGTATAAAATCATAATTAAGTGAAATTTTAGAAACAAAATATAATAAAGCTTACGCCCAGCTAATAATTTAATAGAATTATATATTAAATACTATAAAATATATACTTTAAAAATTACTAATAATAATTTTAAAAAATAAAATTTATACTTACAAACTAATAATTTGATAGAAGCAAATATTAAAGTATTGATCAAATATATATTCTTAAAAAAATTATTATGTGTTTTTTATAGTTACCAGCTAATAATAATTTTACAAAAACATTTATTAAAATATAAATTATTAAATATAAAAATTAATAATTTAAAATTATTAAATAGTAAATTTATAAATAATTATAAAATCTATATATACCAACTAGCAATTTGCAAGAAAAATTTTAGATTGTTGAATGATAAATAATGTAATTTAAAAATAAAGTAAAATTTTGAAAATATATACTTACTCACTAATAATTCAATAAAAAAATATATATAAGGTTATAAATAATATCTATTAAAATTTATAAAAATTTAAAAAAAATATATAATAAAGTTTCTACTTACTCACTAATAATTCAATAAAAGAAATAATATTATAAAATTATAAATAATTTTAATTTAATTCATTAAATAAGAAATTTATAACAATTATAATAAAACTTATAATTACTCGCTAATAAATTAATAGAAATATTTATTAAATATTTATTAGATGCATATTTTTAAAAATTATAAGAATTAAAAAAAATAAAAACTGTACTTACGTTCTAATGATTCAATCAAAAAAAATACATATTATAAAATTATAAATAACATTATTAAATAGAACATTTAAAATTAATAAAGTTTGAACTTACTGACTAATAAATTAATAAAAATATACATTATAAAGATATAAAAGCATGTATTAGAATTTAAAATCAAATAAATATTCCAAAAATATATAATAAAGCTTATGCATACCAACTAAAAATTGACAAGAGAAAGTGCATTTTATAAATAATAATGAAATTTAAAAACAAATATAATAAAGCTTATACTTACGGGCTAATAATCCAATAGAAGATATATTTTATAAAGTTATAAATAGATCATTTAAAATCATTAAATGAAATTTAAAAATAAATAAACTAAAGCTTATAATCCAAAAAAAGATGTGCATTATAAATTTATACTAAAATTAAATATAATAAAGCCTATGCTTACCGGCTAAAATTTGATAGAGGCATTTGTTAAAATATTTGATAGTGAATTTTAAACAAATATAATATAACTTATATTTACCTTCTAATAAATTGACAGAAGCATTTGTTAAAATGCATATTCTAAAAATCGCCAATAATAATTTTATAACAAATATAATATAGCTTATACTTACGAGCTAATGATTTAATAAAATAAAATATATTAATGATAAATGTAATAAGTTTATATTCAATGAATAATTCAAAAATCAATAATTTAGAAATAAATATAATAAAGCTAATAATTCGATAGAAAAAAGTACAGTATATTATATATATTATAAAGTTACATCATTTAAGAAGCAAATGTACTAAAGCTTATAATTCACTTGCTAATAGTTTAATAAAAGAAATATACATTATAAAGTTATAAATAGCATAATTTAAAATCAAATAAAATTTAAAAACAAATATAATAAAGCTTTATACTTATCCGCTAATAATTACAGAAGCATTTGTCAAAATATTCGTTAGGTGCATATTTTAAGAAATTATCAATTACTTTAAAATAAGCTTATAATTAAAGCTTATACTTACACGCTATTAATTCAATAACAATTTGGAAACAATTATAGTAACCTATGCTTACCATCTAATTATTCAATAAAGACAACGTCAAAAATAATTTAATTTAAAATGCATTAAATAAATGAGATGTAAATAGTTCAACATTTTATGTAATGTATTTAAAAATAAGCTATTACGTATCAAACAATAAATCAAATTAATTACCTCCTTTTCTGTAAGAGAGCAGGCGAAGCAGTTGTCAAGTAAACGTTTAAAATAATAGTAAGAAGAATTAAAAAGAAGTAATTGGATTTCATTGTGACAGTTAATATTAGACAAATGAATTATTGTTAGTGAAATGATAATTTAACACCTTTATCACCTTTATCGAACTCAAGTTGTATTTATAATATTTTTTGAAAAAAAATACTTTGTGAAACGAATGTCAAAATGGATAATTTTCAGGGAGAACTTTAGTACGCGATTGTAGGATAAGATAAAAACTTAAGATTTTATTGTCATTTTCATTTAATTTGTATTACTTAAATTAGTCTACTGTATAATAAGATTATTTTATTATGTGAGTATTAGAGATCAACTAAAATAATCTATTCATGCT
>CAJVPZ010001397.1:0-14611 GCA_910592135.1 Racocetra fulgida | reverse complement strand
GCCGATTTAAACACTAGTTTTTGAGTATTTTCGCTTTTTTCTCTTTTTTTCTTCTTGTACACGTGTTTTGTTTTGACATCAAGCTGATCTAGGACGATCAAATTTTACACATACTGATTGGCCATTTTTCATATGCTACATCACATTACTGCAAAAGTGTCTAGACTCCTGGTGGGGTTTATAGAACATTACCAGATGATCTAGAATTCTTGAAAAAAGAAATTAAAAAAATGAAAGAACATGGAATTATCCAAGAATCAAACAGTCCATAGTCTTCACTAGCAGTTATTGTACCTAAAAAGAATGGGAAATGCCAAATCTGTATTAACTACCAAAAGTTAAATGCAGTTACAACAAAAGATGTATATCCTCTTTCTGATATTAATGAGATTTTATCTGTCTTCAAAAGAGCTTAATGGTTTACAAGTCTGGATCTAGCCAGTGAATATTAGCAAGTTGCTGTTTGAGAAGAAAATAAAAAGAAAACAGTATTTATTACTCGTCATGGAACATATGAGTTTAATATTATGCCTTTTGGATTGTATAATGCACCAGCTACTTTTCAGCGTTTAATGGATAAAATATTATATTCATTTATTAATAAGTTCTTAGTTGTATATTTAGATGATATTACTATCTATTTAAAAATATTCAAAGAACATTGTTCTCATTTACAACTAGTTTTTGATAAACTTGCAGAAGCTAATCTCAAATTAAATATTAAAAAATATTCATTCTTCTTAAACGAACTCAAATTCCTAGAACATATTATAGGAAAAGATAGAGTAAAGCCTGATGAAGAAAAGATTGAAAAAGTTAAAAACTTTTCAACACCTACTACTATCTGTCAAATTAGAGGTTTTTTTGGACTAGCCTCATACTATAAAAAATTTATAAAAGAATTTTCTAAAATTGCCAAACCTTTAAATATTCTCTTACAAAAAGACCAACCATATCATTAGGGAAAAAAACAAGAAGAAGCTTTCTAGACCTTAAAGAAATGTCTTATTACTGCACCAATCTTACAATATTCTAATTTTAGTGAACCATTCTATATTCATACTAATTCTTCACAAACTGGTCTTGAAGCTGTATTAGCACAAATTGATAAACAAAAAAGAGAGCATATAATTGTATATGCTAGTAAAAGCCTCTCTAAAGCAGAACAAAACTACTCTGCTACAGAATTGGAATGCCTTGCTGTAGTATAGGCAGTTGAACATTTTTATCAGTATATAAGAAGAAGCCACTTTTATTTAATAACCAACCATGCTGCCTTGAAAGGTTAAGAACTACCAAACTAGTAGGAAAACGAGCAAGATGGATTATATGACTAGAACTTTACAATTTTACTATAATCCATAAAGCTGGAAGAAAACACAATAATGCTAATTCTTTGTTCAGAATGTATGAAAAAGATTACCTCTTAGATAAAGAAGTAGAAACAAATTTTCTTGATTTACCAACTGAACAAGAAGCCTTTGAAGCTGCTTTTGCAGGAAATCCTATTATTCTCGTAATGAATTTGAAGTCTTTTATTTAGGATATGAAGAGGATTCTAGTACAGAAGAAAGCTTTCATAATGCTTATAAAAGTTTTTCTCAAATAACTGATTCATATTTAGAAGATCCATGGAGCGATATTATGTCTAATTTTGAAGTAGTAAATATTGTTACTGAAGCTAAACCCTAAAGAGGAGCTCAAACTGAAGAAGACCTAGCAATTGTGAGAAAAACCTTAGAAGATAACCTTCCCTCTGTTGTAACAAGTGAACTCCCATTATATAATCATGTAGTATTTTCTTATGAAGGAATTTAATATGATGAACAATTTTGTATATAGTATTATATTAAGTATATTAGCTGATGAATTAATACTAAAGAAGGAAAAGGTCTTGCTAGAGATTGGAAAGGCCTATGCGTTTAATATTGGTGTGGATATAGACTCTACAGTTCTGAAGATGAATGTGTCCAATACTATCTCAAATTGAAACTATAGAATATGATTAAATAATATCCTATTGAAGTTATTGGCTTAAGTTACTGGAGTACACCTGATGATGATTGGGGTGACCAATCTGTTCCATCCCAAGAAACTTGTGATAATATCTATCAAGAAACACAAGTAGAACCTCAATCGAATGAATTTTCTAAACCTTATATCCAAGTAAATAATTATATTATTCAAAACAACTATTATGTTTTAAATAATATCTCATGGTGGCTTCCCCTATTAGAAACACCTACTCAAAGACAATTACAAGAACACAACAACCTTTTACATACTTATCTTTATAATTCTGTATGGTGGACTACACCTGACTCCAATATCTAATATCAAAATACACCAAATTAGTAGAAACCTGACAATAATATCAATCTAGCCTAGGTTGTCAGTATTCTAGCAAAACAAAACAAAATGAAATCTGAACACTATTAAAATATTAAAACTTATCTTGAAACAGCAAAATACCTCTCTAACTTTATAAAAACTCAAAAAAAACAATTAAAAAGAAAAAGTCAATATTATTATATTAAAAATAATCAACTTTACAAAAAATTTTTAGAAAAACATAGAGCAACTATACCAATAAAAATAGTACAAAAGCATGAAGTTGAAGCTATCCTATATCTTATGCACAACCATCCTATAAGAGCATATCTTGGTACTAACAAAATGTTTAACAAGATCAAAAGACAATACCATTGGCCTCAAATGTATGAACATATTCAGAATTATATTAAATCCTGTGATAGTTGCCAGAAAAGAGAAAAATATTGACAAAAAAGACCTCTTTACCCGATTAAAGTAAAAACACCTTTCAACAAAATAGAAATTAATTTTGTAGGACTACTTGAAGCAATAAATTTATAATTGTTGCTATAGATTATATGACTAAGTACTCTGAAGCAAAGGCTGTACCCAAAGCAACTGCACAACAAACTGCTAACTTTTTATATAAGAACATTATTTGTAGACATGAATGTCCTAATTTTATACTTTCAGATCAAGGAAAACACTTCAATAATACACTAATTGAAGCATTAACCCAAAAATTCCAAATCAAATATTTACTTACGACTCCTTATCATCCACAAACAAATGGATTAGTAGAACAATTCAATAGAACATTATGTGAATCTTTGGCTAAACTATCTGATGAAAATAAGGAATAGGATAAATTAATACCTTCTGTTCTGTTCTCCTACAGAAGTTCTAAACATGCAACAACAAAATTTATACCTTTCTTTCTTACCTATAGAAAAGAGCCAAAAATACTTATTTCTGAAATTCATGAAGTTCTAGAAGAAAATCTTTTAACAAGTTTATACACTTTTGTAGAAGAATTGCCCTTTAAAAGAGAAAAAGCTAAGAGTAATATTGATAAATCACAACAGCGACAAAAGTTCTACTGGGATAAAAAGATAAAGAAAGTATGAAAAATGTTCAAAAAAAAAAAAACAAGTATGGTGCTATAATGCTGCTAAAGATAAGAGTTTTACTGGAAAATTCTTATCAAATGGAAAGGACCTTACTTTATTCACCAAAGAATAGCCTAGATGTATTCATACTATGGAGAAACAAATAATGGAAATACCAATTAATGCTTATCTTTTAAAGAAATATTATATACAACAATCATAGAACCCAATAATTAAAATATGAAATAATATTTTATTAAAAAAAAAGAGAAAAGAAAAATTTCTATATAATTATATTATCTGACTCCTCCTCTGCATCTACATATATCTTTTCTGCTGCTCTTTCTAATTCAACTCTTCTCCTTTGCTCCAAATTGATCCTCCTTGCCCTCTCAATATGAAGCTCCTCCTCTGTATTTTCCAACTATACTCTTAATCTATTTTTCTTAACCAACAACTGTCTATGTTCTTCCTCCAACTGCCAACTATTCGCTACATTCTCTACAATCTTACTTTGCTTCTCCTCTATAATATCCTTCAACTCCTTAATTCTCGCTCCAAACTTCTAATATGCTTTCATAATCTTTCAACTTCGCCACCCAACCTTTTATTATAATTATTATTATTAATATACCAAAAAAAAAAAAAAATTAGAAACCAAACAAAAAAAAAATATTAAAAACAAAAAAAAAAACAAAAAAAAAAAAAATATATATATATATTATACCTTTCATTTGTACATTGAGCAACATCAAAGCTTTATACAAAGCATTTTGGCCATTACGGTGTTAAGCCCGGAAAGTGCTGTAATGACGAAGCATCTTGATTTTCTTTATTTTTATTATTCTATTATTTTATAATTATTAGCATTATTATCATTATTATAAATATATCATTATTATAAATATATCATTATTATTATTATTATTTCTTTTACATTATTTTAGTTTTTTTTTTTTTCTTTTTCTTTTTTCAACTTTTTTTTTTACGTACATTATTATCTTACTATTTATATCTTTATTTATATTACCCCTATTACACAAACCTTAATTTTTATCTATATTTAGTAATTTGAACATTTACAAACAGTGTGATTAAAAATTTTGATAACTTATCAATTGTAGCAGAGTGGTAATGATCTGTGACTGCAGTCAGCAGCCGTAGATTCAATACCTGCTGACGGTCTGTAAACTCTGCCGACGGGTCATGATTACAGCGTCTATACTACAATATTTCTTTTATAATTTAGTATAATATAGTCTTTTATTTATTACAATATTTTGTACTATAGATAAACAAAATTTTGAATATCTATTTACAAAAATGTAATTGTGAAACTTTATTATATTTATATAGATTTTTTTTTTGTTTACTTTTTTTTTATTATTACTTTTTCTCTCTCTCTTCTTTTTTTTATTATAGCAACTGTAGTAGATTTAGTTTTTTAAGAATTATATAAAACAGAACTATCTAATATTAATGTAAAAGCTCCTTCTTATAATCAATCAAATAATATGAGAAGAAAAATCAGAATTACTTACCAAAGATTAATGAAAATGGCTAGACAAAGAAATAATGAAGCTAATCGATTTAGATTTTTGGTTTATACTTATTATCTGGGTAAACTGTTAGAAACAAGATCTAGAACTCCATCCTAATGAACAGTTCTAGCAAATCTTCTAACAAAACATTATAAAGTTGCTACCATCTGAACTTACAATTATTCTCACCCTATGGCATAGAGTCTATTTACTGGACTAAGTTTTTGACTCTAATATATATAAGAAGGCTTCGAGCTACTGACCTTGCCCTTCTCTACTAAAATTTTCATAGAATTCAAAAATAATCCTGAGAGAATATTAACATTAGAAAAAAAAGCCATTTGAAAAAATATCTCCACAACCACCAGTTCAATCAAGATGAAACTATCACCATTCGAATCAGCTTGTCAAGACAAACCTAAAGGTGGTGAGATCATCCAAATGCAATTACAGAGAGCTAAGATATAATCAAAAATGTGATTTGACTATGTGATTTATTTGTAGATCACATGTGTCATAATCTGATTGGCTGATGATTTACTGTGCGAAATGTTTTACATATAGTATATCTATTATATGTCATATTTGTAGCATCTATATTATTTATTACATATCATATATATATTATTTGTATTATATATAGTATCTGTTTTATATATATTAAATATCTTATTAGTATTATTTGTAATATTTGTAGCATAGGTACTAGATATAGGTTGTTATGTTTCTAAAAAATTGAAAAGTATAAAAGCAGCAGATGTGAGCCTTGAGTTTAACATTGTGTCTTTATATACTTTTAACAATAAAATATATTTTGTATACCAAATTCTGAACAGTTACTAGTATCTTCATATACTTTTAATTGTTGCCTCTTTCATAATTGCAAATTGCCTTAAATCTTCTTTGTTAAGTTTTGTAAAAATGCTATACCAACTTAGCCAAAATACAGTAACTAGTTTGAGTTACACAAAGTATTCAATAGCTACAGTCGCTCTAGTTACCTATTATCTTTAAAGAAGTAGATATAGGATAATAATATATTGAAAAGAATCAAAAATATAGACTAATCAATATATATCGAATTTATATTATAATGGCTATATATTGATATATATTTAAATCGATATAACCCAACAGGAAGGATTACTATCGATATATATCAGTATATTTTTTTTGACAATGAAAGCAGTACAATAAAATGGCTTTGAAGATAATAATATAATAATTTAAAGAATACATCAAAACCTTTGCAGCAAATTAGTTTGAGATTAAAAAGAAATTTAAGGAAAGAAAAAGAAGATACAAATTTGACAAAAAAAAAACAAGCTGCAGAAATAAAGTTGAAGTTAGAACTAGGTTGGAGCAAGAAACTTCAAGAATAAAAAAAAATTGACAAAAGCAGTATAACAAAATAACATTGAAAGCATTAGTTAAAAAATTTAAAGAATTTATTGAAGTAGCTGTAGCAAACCAGCATGAGAAAGTGAAAAAAGCTAAAGAAGAAAAAAGAAGAAAAGAAATCAAGAAACAAACCATTGAAGACCTAATAGAAGCAAAAACTTTAAAACAGATTTAAGCAGAGACAAGTTCAAAAGCTTTATTTTTAATCTTAGCAGATTGGATGATAAAAATAATATATTAAGCAAGCAAAGAAGCCTCACAGATTAATAACTAAAAATTAAAAAAAGAGGAGGAAAGATTTGCTAGTAGAATAGATACAATAGTCAAAATCTCAATAGATTAGTAATACAAGTTTGATTCAAGATATATTAGCAGGAAGATTAAAAATAGTTAAAAATTAAAAAGAAAAAAGAAAGATATGGTATTAAAAATAATAGACCAAATTTTAATATAACTTTTTGGAAATAGAAAGGTTTATATTGAAATACAAGAGAAGTTTCTAGACAAAAAAGCAGGTTTTAAGAAAAAGAGAAAAAAGAAAAATCTTCAAATACAGAATAGAAAAGAAGAAAGACCTGAATAAACTAATTGAGATATAGAAACAAAAGACCTGAAAGCTCAGTTCTAGTAAAAGGAAAAAAGAAAATGCAAGTAGATTAATCAAGACCTAGAAGCAGAAGATGCAAAAATGATATTAAGAAAGCTAAGAAGAGAAAAAGTTGATAGAAAAACATTCTAGTGAAGACCTATAAGATAAACACTTTAGAAAATGAGAAAAAATATGAAGCCATAAAATAAAAGAGAAGTATAAAGAAGAAGACTTTCAAAAGCTGAATCTCCTATCAGCATAGACAAAATAAACTAGAAGAAAAGAAAGAAGCTTAGACACAAACAGAGAGAATTTAGCTATAATAGAGTAAAAATCAAGGCTAAATTAGATAGTAGAGTAGATTTAGATTATTTTTATAAAGAGAAGAATAAAGTTGAAGAGGTTAATTATTATTGCAGATTAAAATGAAATCTGATCAAAATGAAACTAGGGATCTCTCATGTTTATTCTATAAAACTCACATATACTTATTTATTAATAAATCTAACTCTAAACCTTATGCTTAATGCTAAAAAGAACTCCAAAAAATGTTACTAAAAAATTTTAAATTTTCTTTAAAAAACAGAAAAATTTTATTTTAATCAGATTTCGTTTTAATTTGTGACAATTATTGGTAGAATTTTGATAAAATTTTTTTTAAATTGAGGCTATTTTATTATAGCTTCTTTACCTAGCTTGGTGTAGCTCTTCAGTATAAGCAATGCTTTAACTGGTATAGTAAACCACATTTAGACACCTAATAGAGCAGCCAAATGACGTCAAATTTACAATTTATATAAGCAGATTTTGGAAATTTGGTAATATTTTCAAATAAGATCTTCAAAATTGTACCAATAATGTTTGTAAAATTTGTAATAATTTCAAATTTATCTTATATTAATTGGTTAATTTATTTAGTAATACTAATTACAATACTGTATTACAGTACTTACTTTTACAAAGTCTTTGCTTTTTTCTTTATTGTAGCAGTTTGAAAATTTGTATTTATGTTTAGCAAAACCTCAGGATCAAAGATCCCAAAATAGTTTTTTAGAATTCCAAAATAGACAAAACTTTTACTAATAATGATGTCAAAGGTTTGTTTTATTAAAATAATAATTAAGATGCTGTTTTTTTTACGAATTCTTTGCATTTTTTTTATTAATAATAGTTTAAAAATTTGTATTTATACATAACAAGACCTTAGATTCAAAGTTCCTGAAATAGTATTTAAAATTCTAAAATAAACAAAAATTTTACTAAAATAATATCAAAGGTTTGCTTATTAGAATAATAGTTAAAGTGCTGTTTACTTTTTACAAAGCTTCTGCTTTTTTTTTATGATAATAGTTTGAAATTTATGCTTAGCAAGACCTTAGTATTAAAGATTGTTTAAAATTCTAGAACAAGCAAAGCTTTTACTAATGATTATATTGAAGGTTTGCAATGAAAATTATAAAATTAATTTATTTTTTAAAAAAATCTAGATACATTTGTATAATGATTCTACTATCTTATATTTTAGAATTCAATAGATAGATCAATATAATATAGTCTAAACAAAATAAATTTTTTTTTTTTTTTAATTTTGGTAGCCTTGCCAGTATCTTTATTAGATCAAAGTATATACATATACATATATTTAACTATTTAAACTACAGATCCGATATTCTCCAGCTACTCTATTGAGTGCTCAGAGACACTGGTTGAGGCAAATTACCTGCACCGGAGGGCTGCACCAAGCTACCCCATGAAGCCATACCAAAATGCCTTCATTTTATTTTTAATAAAGCTTTTTATAGCTCCTAACCAAGTACTTTTTTTTCCTTAATTTCCTACCCTTTACTTTTATTGTTTTCTTTTTTCTTAACTTTACTCTTGGTTTGATCTTGACTGTTTTCTTCTAACAGAATTAATTTTTTCTTCTTAATACTGGATTTTGACTTTTTGAAAGTGGTGTTTTTCTCCTTCTTTTCTTTTGAGCCTATACCTTTCTTCTTTTTTCAGTCATTTATATATACACATCTTGGTTTCCAAATATTTTCATAGAAAAGATTCTATGCTATATTGATTGCTATATCCAAGTAGTTTTTAAATTCTTTTAGGCTTCCTAATGTTTCAAGGATTCTTTTTGCAACCTCTTCCTTAATCAACCCTTTAAGTACACTAGCCTTGGCTTCAATCCTTTCTTCTTCTGATGAACTCCAAAGAATCTTTTGGAGTTGAGCTTTGTCATGTTAACTGTGAGTTTCTTCTAATAAGGCTGTCCAGGCTAAGTTTGAGGCTAGTTGCTTCGCATTTTTCTATTTGGCTTCATATTTCTCACAAGTTGTTAGGTATTCATAGTCTTCTTCTTTGTCTTTTTCACATATTATATACGCTGAACTATTATATAGTTCTGGTTTTCTTGCTAATAATACTTTTAATACTGGTAGTTTTTTATACAAGCATTTAACTAGCACACCTAGATGTTTATTTTTCTTTGAACTTGTATATCGTATACCACTTTGACTTCTAAACTTTTTCTATAAAATAGGCCAATATCGGGTTTGTATACTGTTTTCAGGTTCTAATTTCCTTATTGCTAAAGAGGATTTCTATTTGACTCATGTTTTGAGGTCAAGGATCATTTGTAAGAATTCTTTCATTGGGTCTTCAACTACTGTCTTTTCTCAGTATAAAAAAACGTTCGATTCCTGTGGAGGTTTTTCTATAATTCTATCTTTATCTTCTATTTTAGATCCCAATCTAGCTAATTTATCTATTCTATTGTTCCACCTATTGTTACTATGACCTTTAACCTTTTCTAACTCTATATGCAATTTCTTCATTTCTATTATATCTAAGATGCATCTAACTAGATCGTAGTTTCTTTTCTTGAACCATTGTCTTACTGGCCTATTCTGCTGTTTTCCTTCAACTTTAGTTATAGCTACTGCACTATCTGTATGAATCTTGATCTTCCTTTTGCTAGGTGTGATAAGCAGCATACTCCAAATTCCAAGTAACTCTGCTTTTGTTGAAGACAGCCAATTTCTTGCTTCAAAATATTCTTCGTCTACTACTCTTTCCTCTTCTTTATCCACTAACACCCAACTTGCTCCCATATTGTCTGATTCTGAGTAAGACTGTCTCTTGCCATTTCTTAAAGATCTGTCAGTATAGAATTTAAACTGTGTCATAGAGCACTATTGTAACTTTCTGTTTTTTTCTAATAAAAAGTTTTGCAGTTCCTGACTAATCTGCTGTTTCTTGATTATTTCTGCATCCAAATCATATAATCTGATTTCTTGAAATATACTTTCACCTCTCAGTATCTTCAGTTTGGGGGGAACTTGTGTAAAATTGTGCTTTTTGTACTTGGGTCTATACTTGGCTTTCAATGTTCAATAAGCAAATTCTTATTCAGTTTATCTATGATTTTTCTAACTAATGTAGTTTTATCTTTTGCCATTTTAGATGCTTTAATTAGGACCCTTTCTTTCTTTCTTTTATCTGCTTTTATAAGGTCTGCAGGAATTTGGAGTGACCAAAAACTAGGACCTTCTATCCTGTACTCTAACTTCATAGTTTTATTTTTGCTATTTTCAATCACTGCTTCTTCTATTAACCAGAACCATTTTGCACTCTTGCCTCTATCTGAAAGATGTCTTAGCATCTTGAGTTGCTGCCAGGATATCATCTGATCTCCTGTATGTATTAACAGTTGCTTAAGAGATATGATGTTAAGCTTTTTAAGCACTGTTGCTATTTGAGGTGTAAACTTTTTTCCAAGAATATTTGCTATTCTGAATTTTCTGTTTTCACTTGCAAGCTCTGAACTTCTAAATTTAAATATAATGTTTAATTCTTTGGCCTTTAACATTGTAAGGCAGGCTAGATTATTTTTCCAAAGACAGGTACAAGTGTCCAGCAAACCTTCTAACTATGTGTTTTCAGCTACTTTCAGGAGCTGCATTCCTTGGATTATTCTTAGCGATGTTAATGTTTCTTCAGATTCAGCTGAATTTAATTACAAGTGTAGACTAGAGACCTGCTTAATTAGCAGCTGATTCTATAATACATTGCAACTTCCTATACTTCTGTGAAGAATTATACTATTGCTTGTAGTTCTAGCTAACTCCATTTTTCACTTTGCTAACATTAGGATTGGTGCTTGAAGGCCATTAATCGTTTTTTGGTAAATCTTGATACTTGTAACATATAGCACAGTTTAGAGACTATACACATATTATTAATATATGCTGCTTGTGCTATTGTGAGTTTTTTTGAGTTTAATAACCATGCTGTTGATCATACAATTTCTTTTGCTCTTGCCTTAATAAGAGCTTTATCTAAATTATTATTAAGCTATACTTCTAGAAACCTTGTAATTTTATTCTTTCCTTCTTCTGCTATCCATTTATTACTGAAGAAGATCTTTTTATTTTCTCTTTTTTCTCTTGAATTTACTACAATCAATTTAGACTTCTTTTCATTTATTTGAATATCATTTAGCTTAAAGAAGTCTTCTGCAATCTGTATTATTTCTTCCATCTGTTCTTTGGATTCTGCAATCTATATTGTATCATCTGTATATACGACTACTGCCTGTTTTTATCATTTTTCTGTCACATAGTTCAAACTGTTGTTATATGGGATTTGCTGGGATACTGTATATCCTAGATTTGGGTCCTCATTAATTCTTGACAATAAGAGATCATAGAAAATCCTCCACACTAATGGTGAGATCACTTCTCCTTGCTCGATACCATTGTTTATTTCAAAGCATTGTATTGTTCCTAGATCTGTGATAATCCTCGACTGTCTATTCTCAAATAAATTAAGAATAAATTATATTGTAATCTGAGGAATCTTAAGTTTTCTTATTGCTAATTCTAGCGATTCAAGGAAAACAGAATCAAAAGCCTTTTTCATATCTTATAGAACTAGCTACAATTCTTTTATATTGTCCTTTGCGTCTTTTATTATGGCATTTATGATTTGTACTGATTCTTCTGTTGAATTTCTAGTCAAACCTGCAAAATTCAGGCCTTTTAGAATGTTTCTTTCTGCCAGCACTTGTGCCAGCCTCTTAGTTACTATTTTAGTAACACATTTCCTAAATGTTTCTAGTAATGCAATTGGTTTGATATTATTTAAATCATAATGCCAGTCCACATCCTTGAGAATTGGATATATTTGCGAGATTTTCCATTTTAGTGTAACTTTACCTGATTTGATACAAATTTCTGCAAATAGGCAGAAAATCTTTTGTGCATGTGTACTTGCTGCTTTGATTAGTAGATATGTAATTTCTGAAACACCTGAAGCTGTATTTTTCTTCAGATCTTTTAACATGTCAGACCATTCTTCTTCTGAGATATTCTGATTCAAATTATTGTACCACTCTTCTTGTATATTATCGTTTGGTCTATAGACAGGCTCCCAGTTCTTCTCCCAAAGATTCTGATTAAAACAATGAGGTCTGAACTGTTTTTGAAAGTGTTTTCGTATTTTGTTTAAAACCT
This sequence comes from Racocetra fulgida, assembly GCA_910592135.1. Taxonomy (NCBI): domain Eukaryota; kingdom Fungi; phylum Glomeromycota; class Glomeromycetes; order Diversisporales; family Gigasporaceae; genus Racocetra; species Racocetra fulgida. The sequence continues at coordinate 2,148 of CAJVPZ010001397.1, read as the reverse complement.
CCTTCAGGTCTGTGATAAGTTCTCTTTGATTTTTCTTTTCTTCTAGAAGTTTGTTAATTTGAATCATCTTAAATGGTTTCTCTAACAGACTTGCAAGCATTTTGCCTTGCTTCTCATCTATCATCTGATATCTCTTTTCAATATTTTCTTCTATATTCTTTCTTTGTTGTAATTCGATCTCTCCTGCTTTTCTTGCATAAAGTATTTTTCACCAGCCTTTCAGATTATCAACTAGTTTATTAAACCAACAGTTGAAGAAAGTGTTAATACTTGTCCTGTGTTGCTGGTTTGTATAGTCTAATTCCACAATTAAGTCATCAATATAATCATAAATAAGACCTAATTTGACACTTTTTCTTCCTATACTTATCCACCTTCCTAATTGCATTATAGTATATGATAACTAGAGATCTGCAGCCCGGCAGCATGCCTGTGCTGAACAAAAGCCTTGGCACTGCCAAGGGCACTAAAACTTAGGCATGGGTATAGACATGGGTATACAAAAATTTGGGCATGGGCATGGCACAGGCACAAAAATTTAGACATAGGCATGGCACAGATACAAAAACTTGGCATGGCATAGGAATGGGCACAAAAACTTGGCATAGACATAGGAATGGGCACAAAAAATTTAATATTTATTAATAAATTGTGCCTGGTACCTTGCCTGACACTTGTGTCTAGCACCTTTTTGGCATCTTTTTGGCATCTTTTGACACCTTTTTGCCTGACATTTGTGCCTATGCCTATAAAATACCTGGTATTTGGTGTCCATACCTATAAAAATGCCTGGCATTTGTGCTCATGCCTATAATAATTCCTGGCACTTTTGTGCCTATAGACATGGGCATAGCATGAGGCACTAGTGCCTGGCATAGTGCTGATATGTCTGGCATGGGCATTTGCAGAACCCTAATAATAACCTCGACTCTTTTGCCTTTTTCTTTCTATTCTGCGCTGTATTACAGACCTTTTTCTTTGGCAAATTACATCTTGCTACAGTGAGGATACTATTGCTTATATCATCCCAAAGTGTATCTAGTTTTGCTATCTTATTTGTGTAGTCTTCTTCTCTCAAAAAGTTTTGAATATTTATATTTTTACTAAGCAAACTGTCCATTTGCTTTCTGTAATCTTCTTAGTTTTCTTTTTTCACCTTTTCACAGAGAAAAATTGTTCTTGTATAACCACTTCTTCTACAATCTGCTGCACTTTGGGTTGCAATTAAATGATTTAAGTCTATTCTAGTTAAAACTGCTGCATAATCACTATTTGTATAAATATCCATTTCTTATATTTCTGTATCAAACAACCCATATGATAATTTATTTGACACCCAAATCTGATTAATTCTTGTATTTGTCTCTCCGTTTAACCAGGTAAATTTTCTGGCTCTAGAGTACATTGTTCTAAAAGCATCTTGAAACTTCTGTCTCTGCAGCCAATTTAGAAGAGCGTCTCTTTTTAAATTTTTCTTCTTAGTGTTTTGCGTTCTGTCTAACTCTGGATCTACTATGCTATTAAAATCTCTTAGGATTATCAATTGAGCTTTAAAGGATCTATTGATAAACTTTTTGATAATTGCTTTGTGAATCCTTTTCTTTTCATATTCGTTGTTTGGTGGTATATATAATATTAATACTACAATCTCTAACTGTTTAAGTATTAAACTTATAGAGATTAAGTATTCGCTTATTTGATCAACATTCCCTATATATTTTTCCCATTGTTTATTTACTAATATACCAACCTCAGAGCCTTTCTTTTTGTTGCGATCTGAGTTTGCCCAAAAACCTCTGTATTTGATTTGAGTTTTTGAAAGCCATTCTCCTTCGATTCTTAAAATGTTTGTTTTTGCAATGCCTAGAATATCTATTTTGTTATCTAAAGCCCAATCAAGAGCAAACTCTAGTTTGTGAGCATTGCTTTTAATACTATTAATGTTATGTGTTGCAATGTTAAGTTCTTTTATTTGATTAATATACTCTTTACTTCTATTATATATAATATATCTATTTTCACTGGGTTTGATCCACCTCTGATCAAAACTTCTTTTTCTTTTCTGCTCCCTATATTGTTTATTGGATGAAGGATAATATTTTCTTGTTATATGTTCTTTTGTAAATTTGTCTGCAGAAAAGGTTTAAA
>CAJVPZ010001396.1:0-14614 GCA_910592135.1 Racocetra fulgida | reverse complement strand
AAATAATTAATGACCTTCGCCTTAATAAAGATGTAAGATATAAAGGATGTTATAAGGAAAGTCCTTATTGTAATCAAAGAATTTTAAATGGTACATCAGAGGAACCTTCTGGAATGACAATTGAAGAGTGTTTAAAATTTTGCGGAGGAAATAAATTTAATTATGCAGGACTCGAGGTACGATGATAGATTTTTTTATTACATATTTAAAAACACGCGATGATCATGATTTGAATATAATGAAATCCAAATTTCAATTATTCAACTTTTTTTAATCACTGCCTGTTTTAATTTTAAAAATGTGTCTAAATAATCATGAAAAAGTATTTAAACCTTTTTTATTGCCATTCTTAGGTAGGGTCGCAGTGTTTTTGCGATAATGATTATAGAAGTTTAACCAGACTTTCCATAGAAGAATGTAGTTCTAGTTGTGAAGGTAATAATTCACAAATCTGTGGGGGTCCTTTGGCCCTTAGTATATATAATGCTTCAGGTTTTATACCATCTCCAAATTTGCCTACACCGTCTTCATCCGGTGGTCTTTCAATAGGTATTGTTGTTGGTGTAGTTGTTGGCGTTGTTGGTACTGCTTTAATTATAGTTTTGTTTGCACAACGGAAATTATTGTCTAAATGTTCAGGTACTAAGTCAACAGACTCAATTGCCGAAAGCGATAATAGGTCAGATAAAGAATCAAAAGTTAAAAACGATAATAAGTCAGATAAAGAACCACTCTAAAATGAACGTAACAATGCTAAAATTATTATCAGATAAAACATAATAATTGCATTCATTAATCTAATAAGTAATACTGAAAAATACATCAATTAGTAGTTTCGGTTTGTCATAAAAATTGAATGGCTAAACATTATTAATTTATTAGCTCATTATTAGTTCGTTATTTGTTTTAGCATTATTTTTTTAAATTGCTTAATATTTAATATTATCTATTAAATTTGATTTTTAAAAATCATTTTTTATTTTTAAATTAAAAATAAACTATTCTTTTAAAGAAAGGTAGTTTTGTTAACTTTACTCAAATTTTAAGCAAACATTTATAAAAACTTTATAAATCTCTCTCTCTATTAATATAATTAATTTACTAATAATCCTTTTCAGCAATAAAAAACTAAAAGTGAAATATGCAAGCTAATATATTAAAATTAAATAATGAATCGGTTTGTTGGGCTATTAATAAGTTATGTTTAGGGATGGGGAGGTTCGGATCGGTTTGGATTGGTTTAATATATGCAGCTAATTATAAAATATATTAAACCAATCCAAACCAATACGAACTTCCCCATTCCTAGTTGTGTTCATGTCGGGTCTCATAGATAAATGCATTATTCTTTATTCTCTAAATACGTGCTATGATCTTGGTCAATAAGCACAATTACATAATTATTAAGATAAAAGAGCCAATCATATTTTATTAAATGAAATCGTTTTTTTAGTTTAATATCTGATATTGATATAAAATTATAGTAATTATTATTTGGTTTTCTAATAAAAGCTGTAAAAAGTTTTATGATTCTAATATAGCAAACTCTCCAAAATTGATTTAGTAGTTTTTAAGATATGAACATAAACTTTACAAAATATAAAATTTATATCTTTAAAACTTTTATTAGAAACCTAGCTAAGGTTTCATATATATATATATATATATATATTATTATTACTATTACAATAAATTGTGTATTTGTGAATTTGATATTTAATTTAAATTCATTCCATATTGCTATTTTTTTAAAAAATTACGCCGATTGCAAAATGACCGATGTTATCTTTGTTATTTCTTAGTTTAAGGATGATACATTTAATTAATAGACGAAAAAATTAAGAATAAAAGCAAAATGCAGGTACAAATGAGGGATATAAGTCTTCAATCAGAGAAGGTATAGGACAAGCGGTTTCATTAATAACCCTGTTCCCAGCCTTTGCTAGTTCTTCTTTTAAACAATCTTTGTTACAGCAAAGTTCATAACATTGAATGTCAAAAATATCTCCCGTAAATTTGTTTTCTATAAAAGCCAATTGATTCTCATTGATAATTAAATTCAATAGAGTGGTATTTTTGTTAAGAGAATCTATTAATGCCTTCCCTCCTTCAAAACCAAGGTTATTATTGCTAATATCTAAAAAAGCCAGGGTACTATTCTTGCAAAGGGCACCTGCCATTGCCTTTCCTCCTTCAACGCCAATTCTATTACCATTGAGATTGAAATGAGTTATAGTGGTATTTTTGCCAAAAGAATCTGCAAATATTTTTCCTTCTTCAGAGCCAAGTTGATTAGAACCGAGATTTAAATGAGTCAAATTAATATTTTTGCAAAGAGCTTCTGCGAAAAATTTTGCGCCATCTAATCCAAGTTTATTATTACTAAGATCCAAATAAGTTAAGGTATTGTTGATGTAAAGTGCCTCAGTCAATGCTTTTGCACTTTCATGGTCAAGTCCGTTATCACTAAGATTTAAGGAAGTCAAGGTATTATTCTTGTAAAGAGCTTTTGCTAATTCTTTTACACCTTCAGAACCAAGTTGATTTCTAGATAGATTCAAAAATGTTAAAGTGTAGTTATTATAAAGGAACTTTGCTAATGCCTTTCCACCTTCAAAACCAAGATGATTCCAAGCAAGATTCAAAGATGTCAAAGTGCAATTATTGCAAAGAATCATTGCTATTGTTTTTCCTTCTTCAGAACCAAATTGATTCCTAGTAAGATTCAAAGAAGTCAGAATGGCGTGATTACAAAGTGCTTCTACTAATTTTTTTACATCTTCATGAATAAGTATATTTTTAGTAATGTCCAAAGAGGTTAAATTCGTATCAGTACGGAGAACTTCTATCAATAACTTTATTGATTCTGAATCAAGCTTATTATATTCAAGTTTTAAAGAAGTTAGATTGGTATTTATATTAAGAATTCTTATCGTCTCGCTGTCAATCATTCCATAAATTTTTAAATTTTTAAGTTGATTGCAATTTCGCAGAAATGATCTGATCAATGAGAATTTAACAGTACGAACTAATTCATGATAATTAATCGGATTATATGAATTATAAGAATAATGTAGAGTTGATTCATATGGATTGAATGGATTACAATATAAGAGAAAATTAAGCCATCTTTCGATACTAAGGTTTAAATTATAGCCATCAATAGAAGTAATAAATGTTATATATTTAAATAATGGCTTTGAAAATTTCGAAAGCGTTAAGTTTAGTGGAATAAGTCGTCTTTGTTCTTCAATGCTTAATGATAAAAAATATATCATTATAATCCTTTTATCAACATAATAATCCAGAGGTTTGCTCCATAATATTGGTGTAGCAATTCTACACCATTTCCGATTTACAAGAAGACATGAAAATAAGCTTTCATGATGTTTATTAAGGTCACTGAAATAATTAAATATGTCATAAAAGCATTCATTTGGAAGCAGCTCAATCATTTTGAAAGGATGATGGTTGAGATACGTTAATACGTAGCAAAATCCCATTATATAAATAAAAATGTTACAAACTTTGTTTAATAAAGTTCTCAATGATTACATTGTACCATGTTTGATTGATTGTTGTAGATCCAACAGTGACAAATAGGTTGAGTTAGTACAACATAATAGCATGCACAAAACTTCATTAATCGTTAAACTACCTGTATTGTCATTAAATTATTAAATTACGGGATATATAACAACTTGCATGTGTATTCGACTAGTTATAATGAATATTACATGAATGCTATTTTACATGAATGCTATTTGATCGTAATTAAGGTGCTGGATCAGAATTTTCGAAAGTCAGACGTAATTATTTCGTCAAATTGATCTTTTGACTTATTATTTGATATCTATTAAATAAAATATTCGAATTTTTCATATACGTATATTTTATAAGGCCATACAAACTTATATTTTCGGTTTTCATACCCGGTCGGGTCATCAAAGCGGGAATCCAAATTTTTATTTTTTTTTTACAGACGTTATTATTATTCCTTGGCAGGGACACAGAAATTATGTGATTTAGTGTGATTAAACAAAAGAAAATTACTAAGGTTACACGTAGTGTATGGTACACGGGTATTAATTTAAAAATCCGTGTAACATGCAAATCAAAACAACTTGTATAGAAAAATTAAAGCCCTACTTCGGGTTAGGTTAGGGTGCATTTAGGATTGGGGCGTGTTATAGCCTATACCAAAATTTCGTAAGGAATTTTTTTTGTTAGAATTCAAAAGGTGGTTTCATAAACGAAATTTTGAAATATAGGTAATTACATCTGATCGTGCAATCTGATTGGCTTTCTATATATCCGTGTACAAACACCCGTGTACAAATAAACAAAATCACACTAAATCACATAATTTTGCTTCACTTATATTGCGTTAGTATCATGTGCACTCGTTTCAAATGTTTAGTAATATTTTAAAATGTATAACAAACTATGATACTCTAGTATATTAATTTAAATAGTATGACAAAATACTATAAATAAATTCGTCTTCATAATTAGAAAGAGAATTTTTCTATTTGTTAATAGTTCAAAAGAACAACCACGAGTACTTAATTTAAAAATAACAATTAAGGTAATATCGTTAACTATAAATAATTTTATTTTTAGATTAATTACTCTGTTACTCTGATACGCTTACAAATTTTTATTAAAAGAAGTGTTTATAACAATAAATAAATCAGAAATAGATAAATTTTTGTCTAGTTGGACGCAATATTTAACAAATTTTTATTAAAAAGTGTTTTTTAACAAATAAATAATTAGAAACAGATAAGCTTTTGCTTAGTGAGCACAGTATTTAAAAAATTGCAAGGTTTTTTTTTTTACGAGATAAAATTGCTTAGTAAACATTATTAAATTGCACTTAATTTTTAATCATCAGCAATTCGAATATTTCATATATACCGCACGCATAATTTACAAATTCTTATCGCATAAATTCTGTGTCCCTGGCTACAACACGCCGAAATTTTGTGCCCTGGTGCCAAGACCAAATCCGATAGTTGATCTCAATATCGATATGTACTCTGCAACAAATAGGAATAATAAGTATAGTATATTTTTTGATTAGTGTAACCACAATGATCAAGATTATTTTAAATTTATTTCGAAGTACAGTATATACGTGCCAAGATATATTAAAATGAATGTTGTAAAAACTCATTGTGAACCCTTTCATTCCTTTATACTGTATAGTAAGCTTCATTCACTATACAATTTTTTCTTTTCATTGTTCTTTTTACGTTCTTTTTATGTTCTTTTCATTTTTTTTTTAATGTTTAATGAAAAACGGAAAAATCTTAGTCATTTTTGCGATTTTACTGGTTTGCCCATTTAACTTATTTTCTATGAAAGTACAACTTTTCACAAATCATATGGAATAATGTTTTACAAAAGATCAATTGATCCTGGAGAATGCGTTGGAAATTTAATACGAAGAAATCATCCATCAACCGACTCTTTAGGTTGCTATACATTTAATACAACTTTTGGCATAGATACTTTCGAGTATAAATTTTCCTGTCCCATACAAGGATCGGGATCAAACTTTAATGGGCCCAGGACTCTGTATAACTATTGTGCTGATTATCTTTTTAAATATGCAGCACTAACAAATGGAAATAATTATAGATGTATAATAACACTGGTTTAGATGCTTACGTTAAATTAACTGATGATAGTTTAATTAATACAACTTGAATATCACTTGCGTCGGTAATTCAAGTTATATATGTGGTGGAAAAGATGGCTATACTGTTTATAACGCATTAACGGCCTTTTCAAGTTATAGAGTACCTAATATAACTATCAGTCAAAAACTTGAAATAATTAATGACCTTCGCCTTAATAAAGATGTAAGATATAAAGGATGTTATAAGGAAAGTCCTTATTGTAATCAAGGATATTTAAATGGTACATCAGAGGAATGACAATTGAAGAGTGTTTAAAATTTTGTGGAGGAAATAAATTTAAGTATGCAGGACTCGAGATATCGATGATAGGTTTTTTTATTGCACATTTATTGAAATCCAAATTTCAATTATTCAACTTTTTAATCACTGCCTGTTTTAATTGTAACCATGTGTCTAAATATATGAAAATGAATTTAAATCTTTATTATTACCATTCTTAGGTAGGGTCGCAGTGTTTTTGCGATGATGATTATAGAAGCCTGACCAGACTTCCCATAGAAGAATGCAGTTCTAGCTGCAAAGGTAATAATTCACAAATCTGTGGGGTTATTTGGCTCTTAGTATATAAAATGCTTCACCACCTTCAGGTGGTCTTTCAGAAGGTCAAATAGCTGGTATTGTTGGTGTTGTTGATTTTGCTTTAATTTCAGCATTAATAGTTTTGTATGTAAAATGGAAATTTTCATCTCAAAGCTCAGATACTAATTTAGATAACGATATAAATGGCCCAGAAACTAATTCAGTTAACGATACAAATGGCCAAGATACTAATTCAGATAACGATACAAATGGCCCAGTTATTAATTCAGATAATGATACAAATGGCTCAGATATTAACGATGCAAATGGCCCAGATACTAATTCAGATAACGATACAAATGGCCCAGTTATTAATTCAGAGAATGATACAAATTGCTCAGATATTAACGATACAAATGCCCAAGATGATAACGATACAAATTGCTCTAAAACACCACCATGATTTGCATTCATTATTCTGATAAGTAATATTGAAAATTTATATCCGTTAGTAGTCTCAGTATTCATAAAAATTGAATGGTTAAACATTATTAATTTATTAGCTCATTTTAGTTTTTTATTTGTTTTTAGCATTAATTTTTTTACAATTGCTTAATATTTAATATTATTTTTAAATTTGATTTTAAAATCAGTTTTTATTTTTTTAATTTTATTTTTATTTTTTTTTATTTTTTATTATGATTTTCCGTATACATGATATAGGTTTCATTACATTATTCTATTACAATGATATATTAGTAACTATCTATATTTATCCTATATAACCGTTTTCACGTCGCAAATTACCCCTTATTTTCTATTAAGAAACTAATTTAAGTACAACTAGTTATAGTAAGGGAAGGGGATACCCAGACTAGTGCTCTCCATTTTTTGCCTGTTACCCAATGGTTAACCTAGTTTTCTTCAGACTGTATAACAACCACCAGTGAACCTGGCAGCCATTGATTAACCACAGGAGGATTCTTTATCAGATAAGTTCTATATCTTTACAGGCAGATTACACCACTTCTTGAACCACCCTGCCCTTATGGAGTTCACCCAGGCACTTAAGACTGTACTACCTTTCTACTTGGGTCTTGCCAAATGGGCATTGATCTTGCTGAAGTTTCATGAATTATCTGACTATAAGGACTTATCTTGGGTTTGCACCATTCTTTGCCAGCTTGCATGCCTTCAAATAATTTGTGTATTATATGAATGCTCTATGGGTTCTCCCAATTTGGTTAAATTGGTGAATACCCATTTACAGAATTGAGCTTCAACTTTGATGAGCACTATGCATAACACAGCCCCAATTGGGAAGATCATATCTGCATATAAATAAAATTTTGAAAATTCACCTTTAACAAGATTCAAACCCTAGACATGCTATTTGGGAGTGACAACTTGACCACTTTACTAAGTTGCTACACCCTCAAGTTTTTTATTTTTAAATTATAATAAGATTAAATAATAAATTAGTTTGTTGAGTTATTAATAATCTGGTTTTATGTTAGGTTTTATAGATAAATGTATTATTCTTTAGTTTCTAAATTTGTGCTATAATATTAGTCTGTAAGCTTAGTTATATAATTATTACTATAAAAGAACCAATAATATTCTATTAATAAATTATTTATTAATATTTAATAGTTTAATAGATGATATTAATATAAAAATTATAGTAATTCTAATTTAAATATTTTAAAATATGAATAAAAATGTTTTTTGCAACTATATAAACTTTACAAAATATAAAATTTATTTAGTTGTAAAAATATATTAAGAATTACTAGGCTAATTTTAATAATTTTGTCTATTTATAATTAAAAAAACCTTTTTTTAAAACTTTTATCAATGAAGATCATCATAACTCTTTTTGATAATCTTCTGGCCAGCAACAACAAAACACTAAACTACAGAAAATCTATAGAGAAGTTCAAAACAATACTATTAACAGATGTAAAACATTTAGAAGTAGGTATAACTTAGATGGTTTTCTTGTGATCAAGTTTTTCTTCTTTGATAGACTTTTTAAGATATTCAACATTTAAACTAAAAGGTTTATTTTAAGAACAAGTAGTGGCAAGGTTCTTGTTAAATAATAGAAGTTTAAAATATAGATTATACAATTGTAAAACTTATAAAAAAATCTTAAATACTCTCATTGTTTAAAAAATTTTGTTAAAAAAGTGAGGATTTCAGCTTACTCCTTCAAAGATCAATATATAAATTTCTTCAAAATTAATTATTTACTTTTAGTAAAAATTACAGTCAAATGTCTGAAATAAGCAACCAAGCATGTTTAGATGACAATACAATAGGTTATATATCTCAACTATAATAATACTTTGAGACTATTAGAGTTTTTAATTACTTTGTCTAGCTTAGTTTAATTTAGTTTTATTTTTTAATTGCTTGTTAGATTTTTTAAATATATATATTATTAGAATAAAGTTAGATACAGTATTTCTTTATCTTGTAATATGTGATTTTTAAAGCCTAATATAGGCTTATAATTGTAACTTGTCAGTTTTCTTTTCTTTTTAATTATTCTCTTTCTCTTTTTATTAGTATTAGTATTAGTATTTTTTGTTTTTACTTTTTTATGAGATGTCATCAGATTAGTAATATTCTATTATAGGATAGTGGTTTGACAATATCTTCTGAAATAAATGAGTTTATTATGATGTGTTTCTTGTAGATAGATTTGCCTAGTATGGTTAATCACTTGTAAGTACTTTTACAAGTAATTGCAAAATATTAGGCATAAATATTAAGCTCAAATTTTGTTATATCTATAACAAAATAATTTTAATAAAGGATTACTAACAAGACAGTCAAAGTAAAAAATTTTTATTAAAAGTTTAACTAATATTTATATATATATACAGTCAAACCCCTTTATAGTTACACCTTCGGGATACAAAAAATTGTGATTATAAAGAGGTGTGACTAATATAGAGGTATTTTCTATATAGTTATAAATAATTGGTAAAAATAAATTAGTAATTATACCAATTTTGTGATTATAGAGGAGATGAATATAGAGGCGTTGATTATATTTTATTAAATTATATTTGTTAAATATACATATATATAAATTTGATATTTAACTTAATTTTATTTTATATTAATTATTTTTTAAAAAAATTACACAAATTGCAAAATAATTTTATATATATATTTTTTCTTTATTGGCAGCCTCATCAGTATCTTTATTAGATCAAAGCTAATATAAAGTTATATTATAAACTATCTAAGTTATAGATCTGACATCACTCAGCTTACTCTATAGGCACCCAAGTATGGTTTGTCTCACCAGTTAAGGCTATTGCCCATACTGGAAGGCTGCACCAAGCTAGCTAGTAAAACCATAGCAAGATAGTTTCAATTTAAAGAGATTTTTAACTAAACTAAATTGGCATTTTTTCCTTCTAAACTATCATCTATTTTATCATGAACTAAAACTAATTTTCTATTAATAACTAATTATATTTCTTTCTCAATAAGGGTTTATTGCCAGAAATCTCTCATTTATATTTATGTTTCTTTTTCTTCTTCTTTTAATTAAATCTGTCTTTTCTAATTAGAGACTCATTTCTTAGGACTTTATGTTTTATAGCTTCATGGTTTTCTTCTGCTTCATGAAAGCTTATTATGTATTCTTTCTCTGCAGATACTCTTCTGTAAGTTTCTTTTCTTTGGGCCTTCTTTTGGTCTTTCCATTCCAGAGTCTTGAATAGTCTACTCAAATTTATTTTCTTCTATATTTTGGATATATAGGTCTTCTTTTTTCCTTTTCTTTAACTTTTTCTTTTTCTTTTCTTCCTAGGCTTTGGTTTTCTTCCCAAAAACTTTCCTTGAATTTCAACAAAGATTTTCTGATTCTAGAAGATTTCTACAAAGATCTGCTCTAGTATTTCTAATAATATATCTTTTTTTTTTCTAATGTTTGATACCTTTCCATTTATAAGTTATTGTATCTTGAAACGAATTCAAATCCATGTTTCTTTGGTCTTTCAGGCATCTTAACTTCCATTGAAATTTCACACCATGTATCGATTATGCAAGCAACTCTTTCTTTTTCTTTTTCTATGTCCTGTTATTAGGTTGTAAATCTATAATACTAAATTGATATATTACTTCTATAACCATTTCTGCTAGAGTTGTTAGTACAATTTTTGGGTTTGTTTCTTTTTAAATCTTGTTTTGCATTTTTGTTTCTGTAAAATCTAAAATGTCTTGTTTTTTGCTTCTCTTTTCTGTTTCTTCTTTGATTTTTCTTTTTTTCTTTTCTTGTCTAAATGCAGTAGATTCAACAGATATTTTAAACTGTAATATTAGAGTTTTTAATACTTTTTAGTTCTGCTGCCTTTGTCGAGTTTTCCTTTGTTTTTGAAGTTTCTACTCTAATCTAGATTTAACTTCGACTTTATTTTAGCAGCTTGCTTTTTCTTTTGTCGAACTTGCATCTTCTCTTTTTCTTTTTTGACTTTTCTTTTAATTTCTTGTTGATTTGCTGTGGTAGTTTTGACAGATTCTTTGAATTGTTGTATTATAGACTTCAGAGCTGTTTTATTGTACTGTTTTTGTCAATTTTTCTTTTGTTTTTAAAGTTTTTTCCTCAATCCTAATTCTAATTTTGACCTTATTTCAGCATCTTGTCTTTCTCTATCTTTTAGTAATCTTCTTATTCTGTCAGCCATCTTTAATTCTACTATAATACTGATTATTTCTTTTTTTATAATATTAATGACTGGGTCTTCTTCTTTTTATATTGCTTTATGAAAACATTTATAGTCTCTTTCTATAAGTGCAAGTTCTGTATACTCTAATTCTCTTCTATTATACCTTCATCATTCTTCAAAAAGTTCTTCTATTTGTGCTTTGGCTACTTCTTCTAAAATGAGTTGCTATTCAGTATATTCTGTCATTATTTGTTCTACTTGCATATTTATTATTTCATTAGTTATTGCTATTGTTATGTTCTGGATAGCTTCTAATACCTCTTTTTTGTAACAGGTCTTCTTTTAGAACCTTGTGCTAACTTCTGCTTCATATGACTTGTTGTTTTTTGGTTATCGTTGTTTGTTGTTACTACTTGTTGTGATTGTTTATCTCTATTGTTTATTTTTGTTATGTGGTTTTTGGTGTGTTTCTTTGGTTTATTTTTCATTATGAGTTGTAATTTTTGTCCTACCAAAACAGATTTGCAATTTAGGGTCAAGGCCGATTTCCCAAAAATTCACAAAGTGCAAAAAAATATTGATAATTTTTTATAACTTCTATTTCTTTACCACTTCTGTTCCTTTTACTTAAGTTTCTTAAGAAACTAAGTATTTTTTGTAGTCCTCTTCTTCTTTTTTTAGAGCTTCAAGTTTTGTTTTCTAGTAGCTTTTTGTGTTTTTTATAGTTTTTGTTAATTTTGTTTTTCAGAAAATTTGTGTTTTGATAATTAGCAGAAAGAGTTGTGTATATAGTTACAAAATTAATATAATTGGAAAATAATTTATATTATTTTCTAGTCTAAGAATAATATATTCAATTCTCTAGTAGGTTTAGGTTGCAGATAAAATATTCTGAGTCTTATTCTTGTAAAAATTTGTAAAATTTGGCTTTGGCCAGAGAAACCCCTTGTGGATTCTCAATACAAATTATTAAATAAAGATAAAGGCAAAACCTTATCTTAAAAAAAAAAAAAAAAAAAGAATAATATATTCAATTAATAGACATAAATTAAGAATAAAAGCAAAATATAAATACAAATAAGAGATATAAGTTTTTAATCAGAGAAGATTAAAACAAAAGATTTTATTAATAATTCTGTTTTTAGCCTTTGCAATTCTTCTTTTAAATAATCTTTGTTATAGCAAAGTTCATAACATTGAATGTCAAAAATATCTTTTGTAAATTTGTTTTCTATAAAAGCTAGTTGATTTTTATTAATAATTAAATTTAATAGAGTGTTATTTTTGTTAAAAAAATCTATTATTGTCTTTTTTTTTAAAAATTAAGGTTATTATTACTAATATTTAAAAAAGCCAAAGTACTATATTTATAAAGAACATCTGTTATTGTCTTTTCTCCTTTAATGCCAATTCTATTACTATTAAAAATAAAAATGAGTTATAATAGTATTTGCAAAAAGAATTTACAAATATTTTTCTTCTTCAGAGCCAAATTAAGTTAAATTAATATTTTTGCAAAGAGCTTCTGTAAAAAATATGACACCATCTGATTCAAGTTTATTTTTACTAAAATATAAATAAATTAAAATATCAATTATATAAATGTCTTAATCAATGCTTTTGCACTTTTATAATTAAGTCTGTTATTATTAAGATTTAAAGAAATCAATATATTATTTTTATAAAGAGCTTTTGCTAATTATTTTACATTTTCAAAATGCATTTCTACCTTTAAAACCAAGAAGATTTTATGCAAAATTTAAAGATATCAAAGTGCAATTATTACAAAGAATCATTGCAATTATTTTTTCTTTCTCAGCATAAAATTAATTTTTAGTAAATTTTAAAAAATTAGAATTGTGTAATTACAAAGTGCTTCTCCTATTTTTTTATCTAATTTTTTTTACATCTTTATGAATAAGTATATTTTTAGTAATATCTAAAAAGATTAAATTTGTATTAGTACAGAGAACTTTTATTAATAACTTCATTGCTTCTGAATCAAGTTTATTATATTCAAGTTTTAGTAAAGTTAGATTAGTGTTTATATTAAGAATTCTTATTATTATTTACCCACTAATAACAAATTTTAAATTCTATTTGTATAACAGCTATTATTTTTTATTGATTGGTTAGAAAGAGATCTCTGTAATCTTGGTGGCTCTAACTAGATTGGAAGATCATAGAGCATTTATGTTATGCATAAGTTACACAAATAGAAGTTCAATGATCACATTAATCTGAGAAACCAGATGGATAGATGTCTACTTAACAAGACCCAAGTAGAGAAGTAACACAGATCTTTAACAGTACTATATAAAGGACTATTATTAAGAGAACTAGTAAATACTGAATGGGACCAAAGTGTATAACAAAGTACTCTACTAACCAGATTACTGAAGCCAGAGGAAAGGATTTGCTTAATTGCAGAATATCAGAGGACTAGTAAATCTGCAAGTGAAAGTCTTCTTCGAGCTATTTGGATTGGGAGTTTTGGATGCCTAATAAAGAGTGTTTGGGAAGACACTCTACCAACCTAGTCACCAGAACTAGAAAAAAGGATCTGCTTAACCACAGAATACTAGGGCTAGTAAATCTGAAAACAAAAGCCCTCACCAGCCTATCTGGATTGGTAGTTTAGAAATATCAGGAGTATTGATAATAGTTTTTAAAGTGGGTACTAGAGTTTGAGTAAACTCTACAAAAACAGAAGTAGATAATGCTAGCAGCTTCAGCTTGCAAGTACTTGTCTTCGAACTTTGTATAAGTTACTGAAGTCTAGATTAGCCAGATTGTGGATATAGAAAGCTTTAGCAACAATACCTTAAAGATAAATTAGTCTTAAGGCTATAGTAAGCATCTGAAACTTCATGACTAACAAATGTAATAGAGATGTCCCAGTGACACAAGAGGGTTGCATTACAAAAAGTTTAAATAGATAACCCTCTAGTTGAATTATAGGTATAGCAATTAATGTAGTTCTTATAGTATACTGTTGCAGACTACTTAAATAGGTAATTAAAAGTTGCATACATGGCTAGTTGTACACTTTAATATAATAGAGGGTTCCATTGTAAGCCTCTTCACCTAGTATACTTGAATAAAAAATCTATGCCAAAGAGGCTAGTTAAAAAAAAATTAATACAAATAAGCTTCGGTATATTGCCTTGATAGTTAAACAGATTAGTACAAAATCGATACAGCCTTAGTTTATTTTTGAACTGAGACTTCATCTAATATATTTCTTTACAATTACTTAATATATATTCACAATTTAGTTTAATTTATATTTTTGTTGTTTAATTTCAAATTGATGCAACTTTCTATATTTTTAAATAAAACCTGTATATAAAATCAAAGTTATATTAATTTATAAACAGCAATAATATTAAAGATCAATTTCAGACCTATAGAAAGCAAAACTATAGATGCACTAATATTAACAAATTTTGTACTAATCTTGTGCCAAATCAATATATTCAGAAGATCAAATATAATATGTGAGTAAGTATATATATATTACCTAAAAATAACTAATAAATAATAAGTATATTATAGGCAAACAACTACTCTGGTTTTCTTACTTAGAAGATGAAATTACTAATCATTATGCCAACCGTACACTATACCAACATTTACATCTACCAGATACAAACTACTATAGCTACACAACTGGCCACTTTTCTTCAAAGAAAA
>CAJVPZ010001395.1:0-14618 GCA_910592135.1 Racocetra fulgida | reverse complement strand
GCTGATCCGTGTCGATCAAAATAAACAATTCTATTGGCTTTAGGTCACGTGATGGACACGGCTTTAGACGACCCCCTAAAACAGGGTTATCTCTGGTTTTTGGGCAACTTATTTATAGGTTAAAACTATGACGTTTCACTAATAAAAAAATTACCGTAAAAGATATTTCTGGCTTCGAAAGAATGTCTATAAACGTTGTGCCCAAATAATCCACAATCCTGAGAACTTCACTTAGAAGCCAATATTTTTACCGCCTATTGCTAATGTTGTATTAGTTATACTAACTATAAATTCTGAGATTCAAAAAGGAAGATTGAGAGAAGTTTTAAAGTTAGAACTTTGTATATACCGTTTGAAGTGTTATAATAATATTAATGCTTACATCTTACATAATCTTAATATTATAGAATTAATTCTTTAGATTAGTACTGTAAATGTTCATGTACAAGATCCGGGTCTTGTATATTCCACCAATTTTTAAACCCTTTAGTAGACTCGGGGTCTAGTACTCTCCCAGAGCTTATGACGTGAAAAAAAATTTTAAGTGCTTACACACCTTTATATTTATTAATAAAGATTCCGTGGTTCACGCCCGGGTCTAATTCATGGTGAGTCTACTATTTTGGGGATCTTGTATATGAATTTTTACGGTAACTTTGGGTTAAATAGCATGCCGTTAATATGTGCGAGTATTAGACTAAAGACTATGTTAAATCCTTGATAAAGGTTACGACGACTGAAAATAAAAGAGTTAATATAACTTCGCTAGTAATTTATTTGCACATTGATTTTTTTGACTGATTTGATTGGTTAATGATCACGTTTTGTTCTTCAATTATATATGGGCTTGATGCTGAGAAAGTGGACGAAATTGACAAAAAAAAAGTTTTGCGGATATTATAAATTCTATAATAATATTAAGATAACAGCATCTGTTCCTTAAGTGAAAAATGTTTCTAGACTAATTTTAGCTCAAAAAAATTTTTTTGTTTTTTTGAAATTGTCATTTTCGTCCTTTTCTTAGCACTTAGCCCATATGAACAAAGCAAAAAAGCATTGTCAACAATCAAATAATGAAATTACCGTGTAACAGTAAAATTGAATCACGAGACAACAAAGTACGTTTTCTTTGATGGACACCAGCCATTTTTATTGACTAGATAACATGAATTCTGGAATTGGCCGAAATTTGAATCTGATTTGGATAATTGGGTCAAAATTTAGATATTATTTGAATACTTGATTGAGTTAGGTACCAAAATTAGAACAATTTGAATATCTAAATATTCACTTCCAGATTTTATTAAAGTTCGGACTTATGTAAAATTTTGTCTGTTCTTTTTGTTCATAAAAGTGCACATATAGAGAATTGACTGTATTAATTATTGGAAATAGTAGATTATTGATTTGGATTACTTTTAATAGGATACCTGTTTTAATAGTCAGTTTTGAGAGGGTAAACTGTACACTGATTTTTTTAAACTGCTAAAAATTTTTCTAATCGTTTAACTATTTAATCGTGTCAATCATTTTCAGTTAGCAGTAGATAGTGTTCCGCACGACCCAAGCCGAAAAATCAGGTAGAGTCCAAATAGGGTCTCGAAACCGAAATCGACCCGAAATATAGCCAATCAGCGTGCGTTATTCAATTTCAGTTCGAGCCCAACTAAAGACCCGGAATTGAATTTTTCAAAAAATAACAGACCCGGATTCGAACCGGGGTCGGTTCCAGGTCTTCAGTTCGATTTTGTGGGACACTAGCTGCAAGATAATTCTGGCTCACAACAAACATAATCTGGCCCAGAATTATGGTGCAATTTCTACCATATCTGCAAGATTCGCCAAATCTACGTAGCAGATTCGTTAAATTCGATCAGAGCCACAATTTTTGAGACCTTGCAACGATAATATTTTAATATCCTCGATAAAGAGTATAATTGACAAAAAATCTAGAGATTAGTTAGCATAAAATAAGCTGGAGAGTATTTTACAGGAATATGATATGGCTAGAAAATATACAGCAATAAATCAAATGGAAATCTCAAAGTTCGTTTTTAGCAAATATATGTATTTTTTTATTTTAAGCTTGTAGTTATGTGAAGACCTTATAATTCATTAAGTCTTCCAGATAACATTTTTTAATACATATGAATTCAAAAATCAAAGCATTTACAACATTCTACAGACAAAGAATAAATTCCCAAATTTAATACATGATTCCATTATCAATGTCAATCAACATCAATGTCAACCAATTTAGTTGTCGGATCCATGGTCTTTTCCCTTCTAACGTTGCAGTGACCGTTGGAGTTCATGAAGGGTGATTGGTTTGATTCTGAAATTTTGTTCCGAACATCTTTGAATGGATTTTCTAAATATTTTTTATATTCGTCGATACCGTTCGTGAGATTTCGACTCGTAAACTTATCGTCATAAGATCTTGCACATGTTAGGCTACAATAAGGATGTCGGACGCTAATTTTAAGATAATAGAATAAAATATTATTAAGGCATAAGGTTAATCCATTTTGTGCTGTCGTATAATGTTAACATTAAAAACCAATTAACAAAGTACGCCATCCGGCGTCCCCTCATGAGGGGTTCAAAAAAAAAAAAAAAAAAAAAAAAAACCAATTAACAAAATTTATATCTAAAAAATTTAATGGTCTCTCAATCGTAAAAATAATCGAGTGACCTTATATTACAAAAGTGGACAGTTGGTGTGTACCCGTTTTCTCCAACGTATATAGGGCGAGTGCAGCCGGGTACTAGACAGTTAACTTGACCAGGTTTTGCTTGTAAAATTGTATTTTATTACTTTTACGTATATTATAATAAAATTTAAAAAATAAATTATCTTTCAATAACTTACCGTGACACATTGTTAAGAAATATTCAAATTTCACGAAAGAACAGCTTTAGAGTTTCCTCGATATTATATCGTGCGTATGTAAAAAGAGATTGTATGAAATCAAAAAATTGTGGTATCCTTATAGATTATTTGTTTAATTTATTAAGAATAACTTTATAAAAAACTCATTAGAAGAGTTAAATTTATGAATATTTTTAGTGCGGATCCGATGAATCGTTTAAGGTCCCGACATAAGATAAATGGTAATATCCGCCAATTATTTATTACCGGATTTTCAAATGATTGTAGTTCGAATCCATTTTGCGGAATGCTAATATTTTTTGTGACGTATATTTAGATGTATACTTTAATTTATTAAACAACTAGAACACATCATCGAACCTTCCCAAAATCATTTACGTAATCCCTGATTAAAATTCAGACGTAATCACTGATTAAAATTCAGTATCGTAATTCATAATCATGAACCGTAAACTAATTTGATCATAAGACACAGTATAATACAGTAAGAATATTTTCTGAATGTGATTTATAATAAACTTTCAATTTATTTGTCTTCAGAGGATGTGGCTAACAAATTTTACCAGTTTTAGTCATATCGAACCTAATTAATTATGGTTTAATTAATACCTCATCAAAACTTGATTTTCGCAAAAATTGCAACAGAAATTTTACAATTTTAAAGTTACTCTTACCATTGGATTCGATCTTTTGTTGTTAGAAAGTTGTAAGCTTTTTCAACAAGATACATACAAGAACGATTAATTGATTATTATGATTAATATGCTGTAAATTTTACTGCTAAGGTTTTGTGTTCTGTTCTAATAATCTAATTAAATTCAATACTGCATTGTTTAGATTCTTTAGTTTTCTTCCATCTTGCTACTATAGTTATTATCTTAATTTGTTGATTGCAACTTTCCTGTGTTGGATATACAGCCTAACTTCGATATAACCATTCTTGATATCATCACATTGTAAAAAATTACATTTTTTTTTGTTTTATCAATTATTATAAAACATAAAACAAAATTAACCTTTGTAGGAATATTGTAGGAATATTCATTAACTATATAGCTCGGATGTAATCGCATTGTTTTGTTAACTAATCAATCGCACTGGATCATTATATTCATTTCCAATTTCATTTTTCTAGTTCTATAACACATTTATCTATTTATTATTGTTACTTTAGTAAGGGACGCTAGAAGCTGTATTTGTGCTTGACATGGACTATAAAAAAAATTCTATTTTTTTTTTCTTTTTTTTTGATTTATTGCTATTTATTGTTATATAAGAAAATTAACCTCTGTATAGGCACTATCACCTTAGTCACATTAAATTTTGATTACCAACCCAGTAATTACCGTAGTGCGCTGACCAAAGTACCCCATTTTTCAGTACCTCCAGTTAATATTTTACATGGAATATTTTTTTTAACCAGGAATAATACATAATCACATTTTGATTTCTGCATTACATATATATGTCCGTACAAGATAACCCCGGTAGTCACCGATCAAGATACCCACGGGTATCTTATGAGTTATTTTTTGATTAGATTGTATTAGATCCCGGGGTACTTTGGTCAGTGCACTATGGTATATCGAGGTTAGACTGTATATTCAAATTTAATTATATAGTGCGAAATTATTCACATAAATTATGTGCGCATTGTGCACAAGATTCTGGATTCAGATTATATATATTGCATATATAAATATATATCAATCCCCTAATTTGGAATTCTTATACGGGTTACTCGGATTGAAGAGTATTGATCGATACTCAATTGAAGTCTGTGTACGTACGTACGTAGATTATTTTCGATTGCTGGCTTGCAAATACTTGCAAATAAATGATCGAAATTATATGTGCTTAGTATTTTTAGTTTTTTTTTTTTTTTAAAAAAAAAAAAAAAGACAAGCGAAAGTCAAAGCCAATAGTTTACCTGATAGTACAAGCTATGAGATACCTGCACAGTCCACTATCTAACCCTTTAAACAGGTTATCTAAAGTCAAGTATTATGGATAAAGACACAGATTTTTTTCTTTATATTTCATATCATATTCAAATGAGGTTGTTTTCTGGTTATTTTGGTATATCAAAATATTTCATAGTGTCGAAGTACGAAACCGATGATTTTTATGTTTTTATATTTCAATTTTCAACATCAATTTGACTCACCAAATGTTTAATTCAACAATAGAATCAATTGTTTTGGCAGCTAATTTAGTTAACGAACAAATAGTAAAGATGTTTCCAACATGTTTTATTTAATAATATCAAAAATTGTAATACGTCTTTAATAATTATACGTGATAAGTAATTGTCGATTCGGACCCGTATAAGAATTATAAGGATTGGGATATCCGGATTCCGAGGGCGGTTTCCAAGCCGGTGTACAACATATATATTCTTTTTGCTATATACACTAATGTACTGTCTTAGAAGCTCATGCGCAAGTGATCTTAGTGGTTATGTATGATTCGTCCAAGAAACACCCTATATCTGATTCACTAACCGATCGAGTTTGGATCATAGCTTGTTAGGTCTTGTGGGTTAGGATCAATATAGGGATCTGATAGGGCAATAAGCTAATAGAATCCATAAAGTGTCGTATACTAACTGGATAATTTTTTTAAGTGCAAAGATTCTGATTAAAAGGCTCAGATCTAAAACAAATACACTTATAAAGTATCCTGATGTATTATTATATAGCTGAAGGGCCTCAAGAGAAGTTCCAAGTATATATACGTTTTTTATTTATGAAAGGTAATTTGAATTTTAATCAATGCGGTTGGTTGATTGGCATTGTTAGGGTTATCATTTGATACTTGTTCGGTGTTGTTAGTATTATCTTGTGATATCAGATTAGTATTCTTAATTTGGTTTACAGCATCTAAAAAAGTGGGTTGAGATTCAGAAAGTTTTTGTGTTTTTGAAGAAGAAGAAGATAATAAATTTGATTTTCTTTTTCTTGAGTTGGAGGAGTTTAATTTGGCATATTTTTCTTCAATGGTTTTAAGATGATTATTGATATCGCTTTGAGGTTTTCCTTTTCCTTTTTCTTTATTTGAGTTTTCAGAGGACTATTCACTGCTAGTGTAATTCCATTCGATGTCGGAAGCTATGATATGAAGCATTTTTTTAGCACCAATTTTTAATCTTCCGATTACAGAAAGGACAGTTCTTTTTAAGTTGTTCTTGAGTGAGTTGTAATGACCATTTTGGTTAGAGTAAGACACAATTACTTCAGATTCTACGTTTTTGTGGCCATTGACACTGTTGTAAAGTTTTTTAGAGAGCATAAGACTTTCTATCCTGAGCTCACTGTTTAAGAAGTAGGAATCAGGGATGACAGGAGCAGAATATAGTAAAAGAGGTGGTGAAGGAGGAAGATCATCCAGAGTAATTTCGACCTCATCTAAAGTGAAGATTGGTATAGTCTGTACCAAGGTAAGCTGTTTTTTTTTGGTAAGAAAAAAAAAATTAAGTAAAAAACTAAAAAAAAAAAAAATAATAATAAATAAAAAAAAAACTTGGCCGATATAAAGTTAATTTTTTAGGTCTGATATCGAGGTTTGATAGCATAAAGTTTTAAAAAAAGTGACACGGTATATAGTTTTTAATTTTAGATTTAAATTTTTTAAAAAAATGTTTAGATAGTATATATTAAAAATATTTTTCTTGGGTTTGTTAAAAGTTTAATGGCAGGATATAAGAACCAAAAAATTAATCATGAATGGATTTAGTTTTATTTATTATATTTGTGGTAAGTTATGTTTACATATTCTGTTTCTTCGAATACATAGCACCTGACCATTAAGACTATAGAATTTTTTTCTAATTCGGTAATCAAAGATTCTTGGCCTGCAATAAAGCCTTTGTATATTAATTCTCTGAATTCCTTTTCGTTATTGTTAGTTCTATAAACAGCATTGCCGTGAATGTATTTTTCACTTCCTGAGATAGTTTTGATAAAGCATAACGCGATGAAGATTGATGTCATTTTTTCTTGCAGGTGATGGAAATAATGATGAGGATTTTTTTTTTAATTTTTATATGAATGCAATGATTTTATATATATATTTGTTTTATAGATTTATTTGATCTTTATTTTTCATTTTTTTTAGAGCGATATGATTTTTGAACTAGTTTTGTAGTTTATTAATAGTTTGCGACTTCTTATAGTTTTTCCTTTTATGCATTGACGAAGTTAAATTAGACAATAATTTTATTTACAAGAGAAAATTTTGAATATCACAGGTTAGATATTGAGGTTTGTTTTCCTGTTTTTTTTATTGTTATTTATTTATTGATTTATTTTTTATATGAAAATGTTGTGATATTTTTACGAGATTGAAGTTTTACTATCTATTTATGGTCAATAAGTGTATTTGTAATGTTCTAGATATATTTTATAGTTAAGATTTGTATACAAATTTTGTAAAAAATATATATTATAATATAATGCGTGAATTAAATATTAGCAAAAATTAGAAAAATTGTTGGATCTGAAATTAAAGATAATAAAGAAATATATATACAAAATATTGGAATTCTATTTTATAACACTATGCAACTCCATTTATTCCACCTGTATTATTATTCTTAGTGGAATTCAAAGATTATCAAAAAGCATTTTCTTCATTAATATCAAGACTGATGTATTTTCTATAACAACGTGTAAGATCTATAATAACGCGTAAGATGGATATCCCAATAGAATCACCAACTTCGATAATTTGAGAAAGAATATAAACGAAAATGCTCGCAATTATTACGATGATAATTTAGGAATCTTGCTTCAATGTAATTGGATAGATTAATTTAATAGATATTAAAAATTCTTTGTTTAAGCGATTTAAATTTAATTGACATAATATAAAGTATAATTTTAGAGATTCATATACCTTTTAAATTTTTTAGATTTTTTTTTTCTTGTTGATATAATTTGAGTAATTGTTTTTATTTAATGTATAATAGTTTTCCTTTTATAATTTCAATCCAGGCTTGGATTTTTTCTGTTAAAGTTTTCGCGATCTGGTTTTTTTGTGTTTTTGGCAAGCAAATTGTATAATTCAGATATATGCTGAGAGATAGTGACTTGATTAAGTTAGGTTCATAGCCAATTACTTCCTGATATGAAATATAGAAAGCTTGAAAGATAGCAACATGATTGGTCTAGATTTTTAGCTGATTATTACTTGATATGTAATATGAATTTGGCTAATGAAAGATGTACAGATGTTTTATTTGTTTGAATAGTTTTACTAAACTTTTATTCATGATAAAGAGGTTCTTTCTATAGACTAACTTGATAAGAACTTGTAGAAACTTGTAGGATAAGTCAATGTCGAATTGTTATTGTTTGTAAAAGCAGTATAATTTTCTAATTTAATTTGAACAGAAGAGGCGTGTAAAGTTTTAAAAAAATACGTTTTAGTAATAGGATTTTAAAGAAGTAAGTTGGCTGTATAAATATTGAAATAATAAGAGATAAAGTATCGGTATATTTTTTAAATTGTGGCAGCAAAATTTTATTAAATATAGATGATTGTAAAATAGTATACATGGTAAAGCTAATCATTCAATATCAGATGCGTAAGATAGTGGTACATAGTAAATGTATAAATTTATATGTATGTATTTGTAAATATCAATATGTACAAGAATTTAACTGAATAATAAAAAAGATTTGGTCAAAAAAATTTTTTTTGATATGAAAGCAAGTTTTATTTCGAGAAAGATTATCTGATTGGTTGATTTTTATAGATTTTACTCATGATTACTGATATTGTAACCGTTGAATGGAAGAGCTAATAAATAAGACAGAAGTGTTGCCAATCTAACTCCAACGGTGTATGGAGAGTAAGGCTAACTTTAGGTAAGTGAAATAGGGTTTTTATAAGTGTTGAAGAACTATGGTACTGTAGAGTAACACTTTGATATCAATAAGTGATGATAATGGGCAATGCAATAATGGGTGATGCCGTTAAGGACGATATCAAGGTGGTGATCTTAAAAATGATGATGTGTAAGCGGACAATGATCAAGTAATATTTGTGATATCTTTAATTTCACATGATCAACTAATCAATTCTGGTAACTATACGTCAGTTGTTCTTAAAGTAGTTGCGTTCTTTTTATTGAGGAAACTTTAAATAATAAAAAATTTTGAATACATTCTTTTTGTGTGCTTATGACTGTAATATTTTTAAATAGCATCATTAGACTGGAGATCAAAGATAGATTTAGAAGTGATTATCAAATTATCTTTCAACTTCGTTTTAGTCTTTGATGATCATTGATTATCATTTTATCAGCCCGGTAAAGAATTCAATAAAAAAAAAGAATAATAAATTGAATATCAAGAAAGTAGATTAAAAACGCAAGAAAAGCTCATAAAAAAAAGGTCTAAATAGCAAATAGTGTGTAAGATTAGTCTTTCTGTTAATTAAAATTTTTTTACATATAAGCATGAGCTTGAGTGTGGTCATTATTCGAAGTGAAGTGAAACAAAGTAACTAGTGTATAATCATAATCATGATTATCTAGAAAATATAATATATAATACAACCAATTTCGTAAAACTTTGGGTTTCCTGTTTTATACTAAAATTTATACTAAACCTGCCAAAAGTAAGACGGCGATTGTGCACAAATGGCCTAAACTGATGCAGTTGTATAGCACAAATTTGAAAGCATTTTTTTCTGTACTAATTTTATAGACCGGTTAAGTAGAAAATAATTATTGGAATAGTGAGTTTAAAGGGAGAAATCACTCGAGCCCTAACCCATAAAATAAGAGTTCCTTCCTGCTACTCTGTATTATCAGCTAAGCTATTATTATTTTTACTATCTACTTACAAACCAATCTGGTCTAGTGTGCTAATATAGCCATCTTTTTTCTTTATATTTCTTTCATAAAACCCTTGTACAGTTGTCTTTTTAATATTCCCTCCAAGTTTATGAATTTTCATTGCTACTGTTAAACACATCTCTTCTAAGGTAAAATTTTTTTCAATTTTAATTCGATCAAAAATTTGCTTAAATTGGTTTTAGACAGTAAAGCTAATATCTGTAAATGTTAATTGGCCTGAGCTAAATGAACTTTCGGATAAGCTTCTGGATGAGCTTATATGAGATCGATTTAATGCTTCAAAATAATTAGATACATTTTGTTGGTCGGCTTCGATTGGCTGATTTCTTCTGGTAATTGTGTAATGTCAAATTAATCCATTTTGGAGAGCTTCAATAGAAGCATTAACTAAGGCAAAATTATTATAGCATGCTTCCTCAATATTATTAATTCTTGTGGTTATGTCATTAAAAAGTTTCTGTGTCTCAGAGGCGTAGCTAGCATCACGTGAATTGATTTTTTTGATTTCAGCAGTAAGTTTATCATTTCATTAAATTTAGTATTAATTTCAGAAAAGCACATGGAAAGCTCGTTGGAAATTTTAGTATTAATTTCTGTGGTAAGTTTTTTATAAACATCAGTAAGGATTCTTTCGATTTCCGCAGTAATAGTTGTATTATTTTTTGCATTGAGTTCATTAGCATTTTAGTACTATGTGCAGAGAGATCATCTGTGATTTTATGCTTAATTTTGGTGACATATGTGGAGAGTTCATCAGAAATTTTTTGTTTGAGAAGCATCCACATAGTAACGATCCCCATGAATATTAGTGGACAAACGAACAAAAAAACAGTGCTTAAGACTAAAACTGGCATTCTTCCCGAAGAGTTGAATAATATTAAACTGGACATGATACAGATAGAGCGATGCATAGTATTTTTATATTTAAGCTTTATTGGCAGATCAAATTAGAGTTTTTTAGATACTAATAATTGATTTTTTTTTATAATATACAATTTTCTTGTATAAATACACTAGGAAAAGAGATTATTTTATACTTTATTTCTACTACATATGAAAATGAGAATTTAACCCAATATAATAACAATTATTATGTATATTCAGCATGATTATATTTTTCATAATTACATTTTCTCACATAACGGCCTGGATCCCGTCCAATAATAACAAATATCTCTCCCTGAATTTGAGGCATATTTAATAGTGCTTTAAAGAAAATCTGACGATTACCAGTTAGGGTTTTATATCAAATTAATATGCAGTAATAAAGTTGAAGTTATTACCAAGAAATATACTATTTATTGCTAAGATCATACAAGATTTGGAAGATTGCATACATTTTTTTGCGTAATTATGTCATTTTTAACCCTAATTCATATCCCATACAAATCTACCAATGATCTGTAATGAAATTTTATTATGTAGAATGGATGATGCTATAGTGCCTGTTATATTTTATGGGATCAGATCTGTAAATTGCTAGCGTAATTTCTATTCTTGTCCCATTCTAACATCAGAAACATCAGATTGACTTGTGTAATGCTAATTTAAAAAGATTTGTAATATGTGTACTATGTTAGAACTTTCTAGAAAAAAGTTGCCAGATTAATTATTTATTGATCTATTTCCTATAGATTTGTAGTTAAATCACATGCTCTCATCTGCAGATATAATTTACATGAACAATGGCACTCTTATTATTACGAAAAAATATAGGTGACATTTAATATATATATTCGAAAAAAAGAAATAATAATTTAGTCTATACAGTTTACCTAAGCATCACATTGCTGAACCGCAAAACTTAACTAAGAAATCGAAAATTTCAGACAAAGATTTTTTAATTCCAAACTCTTTTATATACTTTCCATTATCAGGTGATAATCTAACAAAGAATTTTTCTTTACCATCTATATTATTTAAATTCTTGCCAATGCTAATAGCATATAGCTTTATCATTTTAATGTATTCACCCACAGAGCTATTACCTTGTATGGGAGCTGGTACTTTATCTTTTTCAGATTCTAAAACTAGAGAGTCTGGAGGGATGACCAATCTACCTAATTAATAGTATCTCTTATAAACATATTATTATATGATCCTCTCATTATATTTATTATTGATATAATATACTATTTTTTAAATTAAAAAAATTCACATTACTGACCACTGCTCTAGGTTGATGATTATTGCTCTGAATTAGTTAGATAATCAGGAAGTTAATTAATCTTATTTTTGCTATATGCATCTGAATAAAAAACAAAAATAATGATTTTAATTAATACATTTCATAAATTTTTAAGGAGGTGTGGCTTAGCAAAAATCTTCTGAACTAGTGATCCTGCTCCAGACCTGTGGGACCACAATACTAGTGTATTTAGTGATATAACATATTTTCATCTAATGCTGGGTATTTTCTATAGCGTGAAGTAACTATAGACGAGAGAAGCCCTTTTTTCTCATAAGCTCAAAAAAAAGATATATTTAAAACTGATAACTTACTATATCCAGTTTTCGACTTTGTTGAAAAAGACGGGCCTAAATTGAAGATAAGGTATTTTAGTATATTATCATCATGGAACAAACTTATTTTGATATTAGTGCTGGTAATAAGATTGGAGTACACAAATTTTTGAAGGCTTTGGAATTATTAGATAATGAAGTTATGCCTATCAACATGGATAATAATGACAATAGCAAATCTGACATTAACAAAGAAGATAGTGATGATGATCAGGACAATTATTAGAACTAGTATCCTAAAAAAACATATACCAGATGGGATTATCAAAATCGTTTTGGTAAAGATGCTTTGAAAAACTTTATCAAGCCTGAGAAGCTCATCAATGTTTTATCCTTCTTAGGCTATTTACCATGTGCCTTCCTAATTTATCTAAGCAAGTAAAAAATGAATTATTTGTCGTATTTTCTAGATCTAATTTATTTGGAGTATTAGAACACAATGCATTATTGGATGCTCTAGCTCATCTTGTGAAAGGTTTAAATCTTTTCGATTATGATGAACTTGGGTTTGATTTAATAAACAATGTGAAATTGTAACCAAGCTTCTAGTGTTTTTAGATTATTAATATAGTTTAAACTATATTCAGTTAACATAGATTAGGTATAATTATTTTTTATCCATTTCTCAAAATTTTAAGTTTATTTGCATTTTGATAATACCGATCTTGAGCATGTTTCATTAATGTGCCACCTGGTTGATGAAGCCACTTAATTACTGTATACTGGATTATTTTAGCTGAATTTATTTGTTTTTTCCATAAATGATATACTTGATATGCTCGCTGGATAATAATAGCTAATTGGTTTTTATATACAAAGTTTTAAAATATGCTATTTGGATTTTAAACTTTCTAAATTTAGAGTTATTGGCTATATATTTATTTCTGGTTAAATTATTTTTAATACGGAATACAAAGTTTTTCCAATAATTCTTTATACTAATATCATATCCTGGTATTAATAAACGTTTACGTATATATACAGGTGGATGATACTTCACAAATCGTAATCAAGCTTCTGGTGTCTTAAATTATTGATATAGTTTAAACCATATTCGGTCATCATGCATTGGGCATAACTATTTTTTCACATTCTTTAAAAATATCTTAATTATTGAGCATGTTTATATTTTGATTTTATTAACTAAGGCTTTTATTTAATAAGTATGAGCCGGACCGATCAATTTACTAGCAATTGTGAATAATTCGTAAAGAAAGGGGAGTATACACCCCTTTTTCTCACAAGCTCGAAAAAAGATCTATCTGAGTTACTGATATATCTGGCTTCGAGTGATTTAATCATGAGAAGGCAGGATTTTTATTTCACTTCGACACTGCCAATTTATAAGAAAAAAATATTAATATAAAAATATATCTCTCAAAAGCTGGTTCAAATATTCTACATGATCAACTGCTAGATAAATTAGATTATCCTATGCCAGATTTCCATCAATGATCCAAACATACATCTTATTTATACAATTTTAGTTATCAGAACTCATTCTTGGTAAAACTAAAAAATTTTTACATTAAATATATTACTTTATTATAACAATCATGTCAAGTAATATTAATATTATTTCTGATCGAAATAAAACATTTAATCCATTGTATGAAGTGCTATTATATAAGAAGAAAGATATAATAGCTATTCAGAAAAAACTTGGTATTAGTAGCAATGCAAATCAAACAGCAATGCATCAAAGCAAAAAGGCAAAAACCTTTGTTGATTTATATAAGTTGTTGTTAAATTTGGTGGAAGATATGACATCGATACAAAAGGGACTTGGCATCATTGGTAATCCCATTTTAGAAGAAGCACTTCAAAGCAATAAAGCTCCTGAAGCTTCTACAGTTATAGAAATACATAATTTGCTTTTATGTTTAGAAGAGAATATAATAGCAATTCAGGAAGAACTTGGTATTATTGGATATTCTAATTGAGAAAGGGCAAAAGAAGCTGATGAAAATGCAAAAGCATATCTTCAAAAGTTTGAGGAATTTCATGATCCCCTAGAAGATGATCCAGGTGTAGTATTAGAGAAATATAGCAAAATGGGAGTAAAGAAAATTATGTTTACTGAAGAGGGACTTCTGCTAATTTCAAATCTTACTCTTCAACAATTGCATGAAGTTTTCATAAAAAATTTAGCTAGCACCAATCATTGCTCATGTTTAGAACAAGTTTCATACACTAAATTATCAAATAAGGCAAAAGTACAGGGCCAAGGTTCCAAAAAACTTCTGAATTAACTACTAGAGAGTGAGTAAGTAAAAAAATATATTTCAAATATGTAGGCTTCAGAAAAATAAAGGTATTGGTTAGCATATATTAATA
>CAJVPZ010001394.1:0-14620 GCA_910592135.1 Racocetra fulgida | reverse complement strand
ATTATATTTAGTAAGGTATGCCAAATTGGCCAGTAGTTGTAAGAGTATCGTTTGTTAGGTGTGGGTGGTGATTGTATTAATTTATTAAACTTGGTTATTATAGATAGTGAATCTGTGTAGATTGTTATATTAATCTGGTCATATTCTTAATAAGTAAATTTAAACAAATACAAACATTAAATAAGTGGTTTAATTTTTTAAAAATAAAATGAAAGATAGTGATCTGATATTTTTATAGTTAACAATGCAGATAAAGAAATAAAAGCATCCCAAAAGAGCTTTTTGATAGTTTTGTATTTTTGTGCTATTTTTATATATTAATGTTTTGATGCAAAAAACCTGATTATAAATATGGCATTAATAATAATTATTAAGTAACTATTTTAAATACTGGTAGAAGTCAAAGTATGAAATATGGATGGTTAGTATAAAGGAAATTGCTAGAGATATGATAGATACAAATAATCTAATTAAATTATTCTATCATAAATTAAAATATGT
Source organism: Racocetra fulgida (assembly GCA_910592135.1). Lineage (NCBI taxonomy): Eukaryota > Fungi > Glomeromycota > Glomeromycetes > Diversisporales > Gigasporaceae > Racocetra > Racocetra fulgida. The sequence goes on along the minus strand of CAJVPZ010001394.1, from coordinate 14,119 downwards.
TTATTTGAAAGGTTAACTAGATAAAGTTAAAATTTTAGTCATTAATTAATAATTCAATTTAATTACATACTGTATATCAATACTTATTTATTTATTTATTTTTTTTATTAATTTTTTAATTTTTTATGAATCATTTTTTAATTTTTTATTAAAGTTTTTTTTTAATTAATTTATTTATTTATTTTATTTTTATTTATTTAACTTATTTCTTATTTTAATTCTTATTCATATAGGTAATAACTTGATAGTGAAGTACATCTCCTTGTAGAAGTTGTATTTTGCAAAATAAATTTTTCAGTTTTCTGAATAAACTAAAATCAGCAGAATGAATCCACAACAGTATCAGCAGTCTATTCAAGAAATTACTAAAGTTAAATATATTAATAACTATAATATTTCAATATTCAGCTGAATATATAGATAATATGGGCTAGGTGCTACAAAATGAAATTAACAATTTTTTCAAAAGAAATTTTTTTATATAAATTAATTTAGAATAAGATTAGGATCATTTTTTACTTAAAATACAAAAGTAGTTATATTAATAGAATTTTGTAGTATAGCTCTTTAAAGTTTGCATTTTTTTATGATTTATTATAAGATTTATAATATAAAAATTAATTTTCTAAAGATCTTTTTTTTTGCCAATTTTATTCTTTTTCACAGCACCTAGCCCATATGTTCTCTAATGAATAACTATATAGAATATTCAGTTTGAAAGAAAGATTCTCTAACAGATGATAATAATTTTGATATTTTTTTGTATATTTGCAATTGTTATGATTTTTAATCACAACAATTACTCTACAAACATATATTTGTCATTTTATTACAAAGCAATCCAAATAATAAAAATATTAATGATGATCAATTGCTGCTTGTAGCCATAGAATCTAGTCCTTCTGAATCCTATATTTGTTGCAATCTTTCACCAAATAAAAAAAATAATAAAACTTATAAATTGAAAAGTTGCTTGCTGCAATTTCTATAGAATGGAAAAATAAAAAGGTGATGACATTTACAATCTATAAATAGGTTTACAACATGTGGTTCAAATAGAACAAGAATGAATTGCAAGAATTGAGTCAGTTTCATAGGTTATTATTAATGATAAACAAGAATCTGTCAAACTAATCAAAAGCTCCAAATATAAAAATTAAATGTCAAAATAAGTATTAATTTTTTTTTTGTTTTTTTCTTTTGTATACATATATTTAAATCTAAATAGAACTAGCAAAATTCTAATAATTAATTTGAAGTTATTTGTTTAAAAAAATTCAGTAGGATTTGAAAGATTTTAGCTAGAGGTTGGAACCAGTTTTAATAATTCGGGTTTATCACATGAATTTTGTGATATTTTAGAATTTAATCCAATTAAAATTTAATAAATTCTAAAATATCACAAAATTCACGTGATAAACCAGAATTATTAAAACCGGTTCCAACCTCTAATTTTAGCTATTTATGTTCATTTAAAACAAAATTCTATTCTGACTTTACTAGTATTTTCATAGCTAAAAGTTCTATATTATAATTGTGTTAGGTTAACCTAACAAAATTATATTTTCACTTTACTTTCAAGTTAGTGCACATGCATAATTAATACAAAATGTATAATTATAATATGACTTGCAGCTACAAGATACCAGTAAAGTTAGATAGTATAGAGCAAAAAAATCATAATATAATAAACTTTTTATATATAAAGCCAATATTCATTATAGTAAGCCTTTAAGTTGATTATATTTGACTGTACTTCGAATTTAATTAGTGGAAAGTTTGTAAGTATGCTTAATGAAGCATCGAATAATGAATTTTTACTTGAGCACACATAATGATTAAGTGCATTTTTAAATTTTTTTTAAAATTACATTTTAATTCTGTAAAATTTTTGCTTTCTGTAACGTTTATATGCTTAAATGAATTATGAATAAAAAAAATTTATTTGAACACATTTTTTTATTTATTTTTTTTAATTCTGTGAAAGTTTCATTTCTTCCTGTAACGTTGTATATGTATTGAAGTATCGAATAAAGGAATTTATACTTGAACACATATAATATTAAATATTTAAGCACATTTATTTATTTAATTCTGTGAGATTTTCACATTATAAACCAAACTTATAACGATAAGTTTTAAAATATGTTAATTGAATTTTTTTGAATAATGTGGTGGTGCTAAGGGTGGCGTGATCTATTTTATCCAATTGGAGATAGTATTTTATACATCCAATCAGAACCTGGGGAAATTAGGTCTCCTGTTACTATTTTCGAAATCACAAACTTATAGAATTGCGATAATAGCTGTAATGATTTTATCAATTTCAATCTTTTGTTCAACAGCAACAAAATCTATTTATGGAATAATTAGCGAAAGTTGCATTATAGCAACAAGATATAAATTTTTTTTCTTGTGAATATTAATATTAATAATTAAATTTTATTGAACGAAAATGAATAGCAGTATTTATTACAGTTTGATTAAAGGTTAAAAGATGGGTTGTAGTTATTACGTTAAGATCAGGACATCATTTATTTGTTTTAAAGCTTCGAGATTTTAAAATAAAGTGGCTATTTTTTCATATCAGTTAGAAATTTGTTGAGAATTCATTGTTTATTTTTGATATGTAAAAAATTAAAGCAATGCTTGAGCGACCTTTATCAATGGTAAGTTTCGAAAAATTATTCAATTTCCGACTGTTTAAAATTTGCCTCTTATTCATTGAATAAGATGCTTAAGAACACCCCTAAGCAAGTATTTGATTATCAAGTTTTTGTTTGATTTTGTCGAGTACTATTCTTCCAAATATTGATATATAAAGATTTTGTGTATTGATAATCAAATTCAAATCTTATTTACTAAATTGCATATTAATAAACAAATGCAATACTCTAATCTAAAAAGATAAAATATTTTACGAAACTATTTTTGTAAAAATAATAATTTAGGTAGGCACCCGTGTATAATAAAAAATTTGAATCGAGCGAATCATACCACTTATTTGTGACAAGCAATGTCTACACAAATAAAACTTTATAATAAATTTGATCATTATATTATGATCTTAAATTCATTAGCATTGTCAATTACAATTAGTTATTTGCTTCTCTATCATCCAAGATCAACAATTTAACATGTCCAATAATATTATCTTATCAACTTTCTTTACAACAAATCAATAATTGTTATAACAAATAATACAGTCTTTCTGGGTATCCGAATTTCATATTGACATTATTGTTTGTTATCTTAAAGCATTCAAATTTGCAACTCCAAGATGGTCGATTTGTTTTTCAGCAGTATTAGCTGTAGTACGATTTTCAATTGATAAGTTTTGAATATCAGGCAATTTGTTAGAAATAAAACACTCTAACATTTCATGTACATATTCTGTTTCAGGACGTTTATTAGGATCTCCATTCCAGCAAAGCTCGTAAAGCTTAACATACTCTTCTGGAGTATTTTCAATATGATTCTCTCTAACATTTTTATATATTTGAATAGCAATTGCCTCCGGTGATTTAAATGATTGAAATGGTGGCCTACCACTGGTAATTTCCCATAGAATCACACCCAAACTATAAATATCAGATTTTTTGGTACGCTTATAATATGTTTGAGAAATAAAGCATTGAGGATCAAGATACGCAACTACTCCTCGATCTTTGGATCTTGAAGTCGCTGAAGCCTCATCTAAACGTTTAGACAGGCCAAAGTCGGAAATCATCATTTTTCCTTCATGAACTAAAATATTTTTAGAATGCTATATAGAATCATAAAAGTTATGAAAACATATATAAAGTTGTTATAGAACTATTAAATATATATGAATTTGCTTACAAGGTCGAGATGAATTATATTATTAGCGTGCAAAAACAAGAGCCCTAATGTTATTTCTTCAGCAATACGTAGTTTATCAGTCCATTGAAGTTTAGAAAATTTGGCTTCTAAATATTTTCGTAAATCACTGTCGGCAGCGTATTGTAAAACCATTTTATAATTATCTTTTTGATCTATTAGTAAAATATAATGGTCAAAATAAAATTTTTTAAAAAATGTATTTAACAATGAGATACCTACCTTTAATTACACCATAAAATTGAATGATATTCGGATGAAAGCTAATTTGTTGCAAAAACCGAAGCTATAGAATACAGTAGTAAACTTATAATTAAAGAAATCATAGCTCTATATCTCAAATTAGTAATAATAATATCCTGATCCGTTGAGAATTAGCGGAAACGAGTTTCCGCTTATTCACATACGGTCAGGGTATTATAATTAATCCTCCCATGATCTTGATATAGTGATCAGGGGATTATCTAAATAATACCTCTTTAATAAAATCCTGATTATTCTCATCTTCTAACCACGCGTCTTCACTTTTTAGACTTTTAAGAGCAACTGTCAATTTGCAATCCTTCCACAAACATTTATACACAACTCCAAACCCACCACTACCAATTATTTGGTGATTAACAAATTTATCGTAGTCAAAAAAATTTATATATCTAGCAGAAATAGCGTCTTCAAGCCAATCTATTAAGGATTTTTTGGATAATTCAGTCGAAGAATTGGTTGTTTCAGGAAATTCTATCAGGGAATTAGTTTCATCAGATAATTTTATCAAAGGGGTTGACATTATTAACTGAAGTTTGAAAACGGAAATTTGCAAATACGTACCGATATATTTTTAAATTGTCTTTTTTTTTTTTTTTTGTATCACTTTTCCGATAATCTTTCCTTGACACTTTTCCGCTAATCATTTCCTTGACGGTTCTACAGTTGCCTTTATCGTTATCGTTATACGAATCATGCAATGATAAGTTACGCATTACGGCATTGTCACACCTAAAGTACCTCTTTACGAACGTAACGGGGACAGGACGATGGTTGGAACTATAGTTGTTAGGAGAAACTATTTTCAAAATAGCGAAAAACGTAACCTTGCTGAAACGTCGAAATCCTGGCGAAACGGCAAAGCCCTAGTGAAATCCGATCCAAGATAGGTTAAAATATAGTATAGACGACACCACTTTAAGTCAATTGTTTATTTATTAAGGTGACACCTATAGTACTGTAAGGGAATGTTGTGCACGGTGTGAATCGGTAAATTACCTCCGAAATTACCGCGGTTCCCAATGTAGTACGAATTCCGCAAATTCCGAAAATTCTAGAAATCCCCGGAATCCCGAAAATTCTGAAACGAGATATCGAGATAATAGATTAATAGTTAAGGTCTTTAGTATTTCTGATATCTTTATTATATTGACATTTTCTGTATTTCTGTTATTTTTGTTATTTCTGTGTTATCTCTATTATTTCTGTATGTAAAAATAAATATATAGGCGAAGCTATTTCGCTCTCAATAAAAAAAAAAAAAACTCAGAGTTCAACATTGACAAGTGTTTGCTCTACTAATTCCCCCCCGATATGTGAGTAACCAATCACGCGATCCATATAAAGAGACCCGTGACGTAACCTAGAGCTCTAATTGACCCTAGTTACTTGGGCCATGCCTCGATCGTAGCCTTACCATTATTTGGGTTTAATTAGAGTAGTTTAGTTGGTATTAGCGTTAGTATAGTGTTGTGGCGTATTTGTGCAGTACAGAGCTTTCACAACGTTAAAATTGCAGGGTTACGGACAGTCCCGGACAATTTCCTGTAACAGTGATGGTGCGATAAACAATTAAGTGTATATGACTAAGTTGGGAAGGCGACATGTTCACGACGCCCATGTTCCAAAATGGCGGTTTGTGTTGGGAAGAAAGGAGGAAAAGTATTGTAATGTGTGCCAATATCTAAAAATAGACAAATGGATGAGAAACCTACACAATAATACGCAGCGCTGGAACGAAAAGGGTGAAAGAAAACCGATACAGTAGTATCCTAAAATATAGTAATTATTAAGGTTAAAAATGTATAAAAGTAAAACTAATGTAATAGAAAAAACTTATCTTTCGTAGCCCCTAATAGTAGTTAGAAAGAACGAATGCCCATACACAAATAAGTCGCAGTAATTGTAGTAGTTGTAAAGAGTTGTTGTTAAGCAAAAACCCAAGAATAAATAATAAATTAAAAACATACCCGAATCGTATCCACGCCTTTAATAGAGCACCTTTGCTTGAACACATGTTTTACCCTTACATTAGTAATAAAATTATGTACTAATTTATGCTTTATTATACTGTGTCACAAATTCAGTTAATTTATTGTAGGGGTGTTATCTCGAAGAATAGGATCTCTACACTTTGAAGAATATCTAGCTGGTGTAAAACATTGAATACTGAAAGCGTTGAGCGAAAAATATACATGGGTATGTCTCTAGCCTTTGCAATTAACTGGATACATCAGTCAGCACCTTACGATAATATTGTTCAAGTAAAATAATAATTAAAATATATACGACTATAAGTACTATAGAATAAAGTAAAATCGCAAATGTATTATCATATAAAAACAAACGAAATTATAATGTTGGGTTTAAACATGTGTAACTGATCTTTGAGGTGATGTTGATTTATACCCAGAGAACATTATGTTAAGAGGGGTAAAGGTCAAAAGGTATGTTGAATTGTTCTTTGGCATAACTTCTTTTGATTGAACAATACTTCTTTTGATTGAACAATACTTCTTTTGGCTGAACAATACTAGTTTTGTCAAGCATAATTTCAGTAGGATAATGATATTAAAATGAGTGTCGCAAAACAAAAACCTGTAATAGGGATTTCAGAATTAACGTGCGGGAATCTAATTTGAATAGAAATAGATAATAGGGGGTTTAAAGTTAAGAAAAGTAGCGCGCATTTTAAAATAAATGGAAGCATTTCAAAATTTTAAAATCGGAAAATGAAATGGGAGTGTTTAAATAAACTTTTTAACGACAAAAATTATTTCAAATTTATCGGAAAATGAATAAAGTTAATCCATCGCTCATTCCAAATAAAAATCAAGTACTTTATCTATTTCTGTCAGAATTAGATTCCCGCACGTTAACTTTGAAACCCCTTAATAGGGTTTCGAAATTAACAAATAAGTGACGCATTTCGAAATAAGTACTAGAATTTTTTTATTTATTTCGTTAAATGGGTGTCTCTATGGTTAAAATTGGTTACAAAGAGTAATTAATATAGATTACAAAGAATTAATCAATACCATTATTCGTAATCAAATAATTTTTTATTTACATTCAATTTGTATGTCAATATAAATATAATGATTATTATTGCTTTAAGATTCTCTTTTCCCCCTTATTTTATTTATTTTTTTCATAGTATCGTTGTTAGTCACGGGACCACGTCAGACTACGGGTACTCATTTATGCAGAGTAATTCTTATTTTTTAATAATGAACTATCATTTATTAAAAGTCATTTATTAAAAGTCATTTAATATACAGTTAGAATTAGCTATTTTATTTTAAACCAAGATTTCGGCATCCAAACATTGAGCCTAATTTAGGTTCATTGTCCGGATACGCAATCTAAAATTTGGATCAGTTTAACTGGGAACCGGAAAGGTATTTAATTCGCTTCCTTCAGCTCCAGCCAATTATAATTTCCTGTATCTTCAATTTCCCACATAGGTATATTGGAATCACTTCTTTGAAAACAGCTGTAAATAGAACATATCGGGTGATTTTGATAAGAAAATCCAATCTCTTCAGTGACCCACCTTATTAGACATATAAATTATATATAATTGACGCACATTAACCTGGGAGACTGGTTTCCTTATTAAAATCATCTGATATGATTTATTATAGAATTTATCAGCAAAGTGAAGGTTTTGCTTTGCAGCATTCAAATATACCATGGTCGTACTTATTCTATGGAGTACTGAATTCAACGCTCTACGGTATAATTAGAAAACATGAAAACATCAGATATGAATTGGATATTCTGATTTATTGATGATGATTTGAATGACTTAAAAAAAGACTCAACTCTACAAATTGGCAATATAAATTTCTGCAAATTAACTTTATAGTGCTTGTGAATTTAATAAAAGATTACAGTAAGACAGCATCTTAAGATAAAAACTACATAAATATATATATATATATATATATTAAGAGTAAGGCCTGTATTGAATAATTATGCGTTACATTGTTTAGAATGAATTACATGAATTATTACAGGGACCTATAAGCGACTAGTTTATCCTTGGCCCAAAACTCTACTTGAGTGGGCTACTTGGCCTCCACTAGGTTATATAGGGATGGGGAGGTTTGGTTTGGTTCGATTTGGTTTAATTCAAATTTGATTGATGCATTATCTGCATAAATTAGAATTTATATTAAACCAGACCAAACCAAACTTACCTCCTCATCCTTAAGGTTATATTATTTGATTAATATTATAAATTTAGAATTATAATATGGTATAAATGTTTTAAAAAAAATTGTTGTAAAATAGCAATTCATCTATTTAACTCTAATTCTTGATTTTTTGCAATCTTTACTCGCTCTAAGTCATTATAACATTGATATTCATTATCCATAGCTTTTTGATACCAATGTAATGCTTGTTCCAAATCTCTTTTTGCTCCTTCAGCAAACTCATAGCATTTTCCAAGCCTATATTGTGATTCTGGTAAACCCATTTTAGCTGCTTGGAGAAATGATTTAAACGCCTCAACCTTATTAATGCTTGTTCCAAAAGATTTTTGATAGCATAATGCCAAAAGATTCAATGCCATCATGTTATTTCCTCTTGCTGACCTTTCCAGGTATCCAAATGCCTGGTTATATTTGCTTTGCTTATAATAATAAGATCCGAGTGCATATCCTGCTGCGGCACAGTTACCGGTTTCTTCAGCTTTCTTATACAATTCAATTGCTTTAGATTTGTTTCTCCTAACGCTCAGGCCTTCATCAAAACATTTCCCGACAAAAAATGTTGCAATAACATTTTCATTTGAAGACGCACTTTGAAATAATTGATACATATCTTCAACATTTTTTACTCCAACATTATAATAATGAAACAATGCTAGAACACAAATGTATTCTGGTTTGTCTTGATGTGATGATAAACAATCCAAAACATCTTGAGATGATTTCTTATACTTAGAGAGAATCTTGTTAATTGTGTCGGGAATATTTCTACCCTCATTACATGTTTTGACAATTTCTGAATATAATTCTTCAATAGTAGGATCCGCTTCGTCTTCAGATAGGGTAAAATTCAGTTCATGAATCGGCTTGTCGAACACATCATCAAGAAAGATTCTAAATTTATTAATTTCATTGATTTCATCTAACATGATGGCGGAATGATGAATCTATAAGGGAAAGGTATCAAATTTTGTAATTTCAATCATAACGATAATAAATGTGCTACAAATTGGCAAAATTTGTATTACATATAATTATTAACATAAACACCCCGAAAATAAATACCCTCACATTTTTTTATATTCGAAAATAAGCATAAGCTTTGTGATATATAAAGAAATCTGAAAATGCGCAGACAATAATTTATTCACAATACACGTTCTTTTTAGACCAAAAGTTAAGAAATTTCTAATAGCTAATTCCGTTGAATACAAGGCTGATAGTTGGTAACGTCATTCTGTTGACTGTAACCCCAAATTAAGCAAGCCAATCACAACACAGATGACCTTTATTACTCATGTGGTTAGAGTTGACCAATGAGATTTAGTTAAATATGCTATAGGCGAATGAAAGGTTTTTTAAACTATCGTGACTTCAAGTTTTTTTGTTTTTTCAAATATTAATATGGGTGACACCAAGAGAAAACCAGGAATTCTAAAAATAGATTTCTATCCAAAGCGAAGTTGCGAGGTTTTAAATCGATTCGATGATGATAGCGTTCTTTAATCATGTATTATCATCATCAAAACCCGCAACTTCGCTGTGGATAGAAATTTATTTTTAGAATTCCCGTGTGATAAAAAACTTCCGCAACTAATTCTAATATGTGGTTTCTCTTTAAATTTTTGAAAAATTGAATTTTATTTATTGTAATTAGTGAAATTTATTACACAATCTTAAATTAGTGTTCCGAACAGATCAGAGCTATTCTGATTTTAGGCCACCCAAACTCTCGGATTGGCACGGTTAATTCAGAACATTACTCAAAAAAAGTGAAAAAAATCCTTTGCTGCAAATAAATACAAACAAGAAGACATATATCCTAGAAATATATAAATAAATCACCAACGTCGATAAGCACAATTTAAAATCAATTAGAAATTTTCGACCAAATTGAATTGGCTAATCAATGTATAACCTACATTCCTGTCCGTACAACTGTTCCCACCTCTTAAAAGCGATTCATTCATCGAAGACATTTAATTTTGTAATCCCATTTTTTGCAAAAATCGTTTAAAAATAATTTCGTAACTTTCTAAAATTAAAGTCTTGAAATTAGTTTAACTATATAATGAAACAAAAACCAGAATTACATTAAACTATACCTTATGTTAAAAAAAAAAGAAGATATTTAGAAAATTTGAGTGACAAAATATTCGTCAAGAACGATTCCCGATCAGGTTAATCGTTTTTTTTTTTTTCAAAATATTAATTTGAAAGTGTTGTCTTAAAACAATAAAATTAATACTAACAATTTTCTTAGTTGATATGCGAGTTAACTAAAATTTGGGTAAACCTTATGAATAAAAATTTCCGAAAAAGCAGATGATTCGGAATATATTTCGATTTTTTAATTTTGTAAAATGAAAAAACAATTAGGATTTTCAAGTTATTCTGGATTTCGGCTCTGATTTAAGATTATCAAAATGATTCTGAAAAGATGATGTACAACTAAAACGGAAGTTATTATGAAAAAATGTGACCTCTGTAGATCGTATTATGTGAAATCACAGAAAATAAGACTCTCAGATAATTTTAAAGATTTCGAACAAATATGAGCATTACTGATCGAAACATATGATAGATAGACAATTTAGAATCTTAGTAATTGCCACCATCATCGCGAACATCACAAGTTTATCCCTTCTTGTAAAGCGTTATAAACTCATTCTGGCCTTTTCAGCTCAAATATAGAATTATTAATCTCAAATGATCGTAAAAGAAAATAAAACAGAAGTATTAAACTCTTTCGAGTCTAATTGATAGTGTCCATCCCGAATTCGAACATTATTGATGTACTTTGTCTATATGAATATTTTAAAAGAATTTTTTGGCATATTCTCTAGAAATTAAACTACGCCTTTCGGTATGAAGCGAATAGCTAAGGCTTATGGTTGCGTAGTTGTTGAAATTCAAAAAATTTGCAAAATATATAATTCATGTTGCTCCAAATAAATATTCAATCTCTAAATGCACACTTGACAATGTATTCAATTACTAAGCGCACATCTATCTAGCTCCAATTTTCAGTGAAATTGATAAATATGATTTCTAGTGGTAATAGGCTTGGGTTTATGTAATTCTCAATTGTCTATAGTTTCTAAATATTGGAATACTTCGTATTCTCGTACTTGAAAATTACTAGATTCAAGTCGAATCTGCTTTTCATAATCAGCCTTACAGCATATCCATGTCGTCCCTTTTTTATCATTCAGGGACAATTTAAGGTCTATCATTCCAAAAGATGGTCCATCTTGAAGATAGATTGCATTGCATGCATTTTTGACCTGGCTGAATATAGATTGGTTCGAATTTTCTGTTTTTAAAGAAAAAATAAAGCTTGCATCTGTTTCAGAATATTTATTCTTACTTAAAAATAATGGTTTTCTTGGTTTCCTCCACATAAGAGGATTATATCCACCTAGTATTTCATCCGTTCCTTCAACTTTTAAAATGATTATGGTTTTCTCTATGTTTCTGCATTTATCAAAAAAAACATCACTATCAAATTTTCCCGCATTTTTGAGAAGTAATTTAAATTTTGTTGAAATTCTATCATAACATTGTGGTTGGCTAATTTGAGATGCAATTTCAAATGCATGCTCAATGGTAACTAACGTTGATTGTTTCAGGAAATTGATAAACTGAGGTTCTAAAGGAGGATGAGGTGAATATTCGGGGGAAGATGTTTCTGAGTGAGAGTGCTGTTCAATATTTTCTTGGCACTCTATAATCGACATTGTTTCTGGATTCTCTACAGGATCTTCATTCTGAGGTTCTGAAGAAGAGTGAGATTGCCGTTTAGGAAGAGGTTCAATATTTTCTTGACACTCTATAATCGACATTGTTTCTGGATTCTCTACAGGATCTTCATTCTGAGGCTCTGAAGAAGAGTGAGATTGCCGTTTAGGAAGAGGTTCAATATTTTCTGGACATTCTATCATTAATATTGTTTTTGGACACTCGACAGGATCTTTATTCTGAGGCTCTGGAGAAGAGTAAAATTGACGTTCAGGAGAAGGTTCAATATTTCTTAAACATTCTAAAACCGATTTTGCATCTGGACGTTCTGCAGGATCAATATCCCAACAACGTTCGTAAAGCATAATATAATCTTCAGGTGTGTTTTCTACAGGTGTTTCTCTCAATCCATCATGTATTTTCATCGCCAATTGTAGCCTTAACCACTTGGATTCGAATGGTGGTCGACCACTCGAAATTTCCCAAAGGATTACACCCAAGCTGTAGATGTCAGATTTCTCATTGCGCTTATACGTGTGATCAGTGTCTGTTTCATTAAAGCATTGTGGATCAATATACGCAGGTAGTCCGTAAACTTTAGAATTTGTAACAAGTAATGACCCATCCAACATTTTAGAATGGCCAAAATCTGCGATCTTTGCTTTTCCTTCATCAATTAAAATATTTTTAGAATGCTATTACATATGAAATTCAATAATTAGTCAAGTATAAACCAATTTTGATGACGACTACGTATTTCGCTGACAGTCATTTTGCGACAAGTTAGCAAGATTTAAACTAGTGTTGGCTCAAAGTAGATAGTTAGAGAAATGGCTGTCGGCGAATTCTATTAAAAGTAAGTTAAATGTATCTGCAATCATTACAATGGTATGTTATATGTACTTACAAGGTCACGATGAATAATACTATTTTTATGCAAGAATAAAAGGCCGGTTGTTATTTCTTTAGCAATACGTAATTTATCAGTCCATTGTAGGTTTAAAAAATTTTTTTTCAAATAGTCTCGCAAATTTCCATCAGTAGCCAATTTTAAAATTATGTGAAAATCTTTGGTTTTCGGATCTGATTTTAAATTAAAATAAATTAGGTATTAATAATGGTTACTAAGCTGAGATCTGAAATTATGTTAAATTATTAAAAAGTGTTGTATTCATATGCGAACAATCACCTTTAGTTATACCATAGAACTCAATTATATTCGGGTGATTGCTAACTTGTTGTAAGATTGAAATCTGTGTATTTTAATTGTCAATAACAATTTAATTTATCTCAATAAAAAATAAATGTGAATATTTAAACAAAATTATATATTACTTCTCTAACATATTCTTCAATAATTTTGTCCTCTTCGTCAATTTGTATAATTTTGAGTGCAACGTCGAATTCTTCATACAAAACGGACTTACGCACAATTCCATATGCACCGCTAATTTGCCTAACAATTTCGATGTTTTTAAAATCATAAATTTTAATCTTCTGTTCTTTAATATAATCCTCGAGTTTACAATGATCCGCCATGTTTCCCTTTTTTTTTTTTGGAATTTGTGTCATTTTATTGTCGTTATGCATTTAATTCGTAATACGTGGTACGTACGTACGTCGTACCACTACGATCACGTTTAATGTGTAACATGAAAAATGGGTGTTAATCAAAATGACTCGAAAGACTTGGTTCTTTAAATTACTGTATTGGTATTATTATAAAATACAAAATTAATTTGATTGGACAGACTTTTCGATGAATTCAATTCAGGATCTGATACAGGATCTAAGTCCTATAAAATGTTCCGTATATTCCAGAAAAGAAGCTACCATTTTTGGGGATCCTTTAAAGCCGAGTGCCCTTATCGTTATGTCAAGGAAATTCCGAGCTGCAGATCATTTCCGGTCTGTATCCGGTGCCCGATTTTCCCTAGACCGTTGTTACGATCTGGGGAAAGCTTTACTAAACTTGAACCAATTTAGCTTCGATCGTGAACAATAAAGTAATTGGGTCGAATAGTTTAAATCATTAA
>CAJVPZ010001393.1:0-14621 GCA_910592135.1 Racocetra fulgida | reverse complement strand
TCAAACTTAAGATTTTGCGGACAAATCCCACTCCAAACAGCGTATAAACCATACACTCATTACATTCGTTCCTGGTACATGATTAAAGGATATTAAATGCTTTGATAGAGATTGATGATTGCAATAATACATCATCATAATTAATGTAAACTAGTTCTCAGGCCCGGGCGTGGCCTCAATTTTTTCTAGTTTTGATTGATAATCAATAACGATACGATAAAACTATTTTTTTTGTTTACCTACAATGAATTCTTTGTACTGAAATCATACGGAAATACGGCTTTACCAAAAAGTGGCCGAATCTGATTTGCTAAAAATAAGCCACTTAACAGATACTATTAAATGCAAAATTTTTACCAAATAAGTATAGTTTTAGTATTTTATTATTAAATTTAATTTGATATATACATTTGTGAGAAACCATACATATATTTCGTATTGTTATAATTTTGATCATTGTATAATGTGATAATGTGATAATGTGATAATTATCAATTTAACAATCATATACATAAAATGCCGCACAAATTCCGCATAAATCTCATAAAAAAATAACAATTAATCACATTTTATGCGCTTATTATACGATCGCATATGTCCGTGGTCTCTACTCCATGCCAGAGAAATATTTCATTATTCTCACCATCCCAGGGAATAAATAGTACTTAATCATACGTATTAACAAATAGATATTTTTAAAATAGTATTGGATTAATACAACTACTTCGAATCAGATATTGCGATTAGTTATATTCAACTTCTGGCTTAGTGTGACAATGTTATATAGCCATTTATAAGAACACTATCAATATTTTATTGTTCTCAAAAAATTTTTAATAGTGAACAGTAAAAAATTTAGACTGCACAAATTTATAATAGTGTCCTCATGAGAACTCTGAGAATACTAATTTCAAAAACACTGGGTATAGGCGATATGAAATTTCCGCTTATATACAATTGACAAGTGTAAATGAATACTTTATATCGATATTTTATTGTGCTTGCTTTAATATGTACGTACTGTACCAGGGTTGAAAATACCATAATTTGCTGGCCATTCAAAAAGTGTCATTATTGATTTATATGATATATTAGAATTTTATAAGCTAGAATTACAATTATATATATGCATATTAAAAATGAATAAATAACTTTATCATATGATATACTTGTAAAATAATTTATTCGATAGTGATATATCAAAAAAGAAACTTTAAACAATAAGCAATGCACAGTAAATGGCCGACAAATTACTATGGTGTTTTCAACCCTGGCACGTACGTACGCATCAGTACTGCAGTATCTGGTATATTGTGTGAAAAAAACAATTCTGTTACCTATGCTTTATCTCGTTCAGGTCTTGAACCCAATCCTTGTTAGAACAATCATGGCTCAGTCTTTAAGGACAGATTAACTAACATCCCTAATTAAAAATGCACCATATGTTATAAAAAAAAAAAAAAAAACTTTTTATTGCTTTTGAAAACTGAGTGCGCAAATATTAGTTCCCTTTCTAGTTTTTCCTTTATCGTTTTACTGCATAAACTTTCGTTCTTGGTTTTGCGCATGTAATTTGACTAATTAAAATTTAAGATCAGGTGTAACGGACAGTCTAAACTTTCTCAAAACAAAGATACATGTGAATTTAAATCTAATAAAAACGCGTAGGGTTAGGAATATGTCAGAAAACCATTTTTAATTAGGTCGCAGAAAATGTAAATTTACAAAAAAAAATACAGTAGCAGAAAATGAAAATTTAGAAAAAAAAATACAGTAGCAGAAAATGAAAATTTAGAAAAAAAAATATAGTAGCAGAAAATGAAAATTTAGAAAAAAAAATACAGTAGTTGATCTTGAAATTCGACTGGTTAAAATTACAGGGGTGAAACATTAAGGCGAAACAATGGGTTTTAACAATGGGTGACACAATCAATTAGTTCAGATAAAATGAACGAACGTGCATACGTAAACAATGTACGTATTTGTTTTTTCTACATATTTATGGTTGACTCCTAACATTTCTGTTTGCTAAATTTTTACTACTGTATTCGTATTCCATTAGCGTAAACGACCTATTAATACAAGTGTCTTAGCCAGCAAAGCAATCTTATCAATACAAGTGACCTACAACACAAGCGACCTAATCGACTTAATTAACACAACGAATTATACTTCTCATGGCATCAAAAGTGTTCAGGGGCGACATGCCTGAATTATTGGAAAATATTCTAAATAATTTGGATAAAGAATCTTGCACTTTACATTCATGTGCGCTTGTGAACCGCTTTTGGTGCAAGATATCTATTCCTATTCTTTGGAGTGATCCATTTTCGATGACTTTTCATTCATCATTTATATATAGTTACTTTTCATCCCTCAACGAGAATGATACTTTTATATTAAACAAATGTGGATTAGTTGTTAATGTTCCTGATACTCTATTTCATTACGCAAGATTTTTAAAGGTTCTGGATTTATCTTCTATGAGTTTTTTACTTGAAATTTGGCTCGAAGAATTGAATGTGAAGAATGAGGATATCAAGATAGTAAAATATGACGTGGCTAATTTGTTACTCAAATTATTTATCGAGGGTGGTGCTACATTATCTAATTTTTGTTTACATATGTCCAATGATGATGATGAAGATGAATCCTTTGATATCAATCCGGAGTTATTTTTCTCATTAGGACGAAACGTGCAGTTTTTCTCTCAACTTAAAGAGTTATCTGTCTCCATAAGAATTTATCCATGCCCCCAAAACGTTATTATATTATTAAATATTCTGGGTGGTAATGCAAAAAAAATCAATACATTAGCATTCAGGATGGTTGGATATGATGAAGATCAACTAATTCACGCTCTCGCTTGCATCATTAAATCTCAAGAACAACTTAAGTGTCTCGAATTCGAATCGACTGATAGCGTTGAACATATCATTTCAGCCACAAAACTTCAACAAATTTCATTAAGAGAAATTATTATTAAAGAGTGTGATTTTTCTAGTTCTGGATTTAGCAAGCTAAAGAGTTTAAACAATTTAAAAAATTTAGAAGTTATTCGTATATATGAAAGTTATGATACTGATAGATTATTGAAAATATTAGACAACAGCATTCATAAGATTAACACTTTAAAAATACGTACTTATTCTTTTAATGCATCGAATATATTACAAATGTTGCAAAGGTCCGGCTCTTTATTAAAACGATTAGAACTTATTCCATTGCAACATGAAATTTATTCATTACCACAATTATTAGACACTCTTATATCTTTCTGTCCAAATATCACATATCTTTGGTTCGTTAAGATTAATCTTTCTGATCAATTCCTGAATCTTATTGGCAGTTTACAAAATCTTCAATTTCTCACTTTACATTGGATTGATAATGGTTCAAAAGAAGAAATGAAAACATGCATTATGAAGTTGGCTAAAATATTGCCATCATCGTTACATTATCTTGATTTTTATGATTCATCAAACTCTTCCGTTGATGTTTTTTTGGAATATTGTAATGCTCCTTTAAAAACGCTAATATTGGAAATTAATTATGGGGACAACAAATCAATGGATGCATTAATTGGATTTTGTATAAGAAAGAAGACTTTGAATAAGGTGTATATTAACGATTTGTTTGATGAAACTAAATGGGATGAATTTACAAAGGATTTAAAAGACTACGTTGAATTGGTACCATTTTTGTATCAAATTCAAGTTGATTGCTGATATTATTCAAGGGCAGGTTTACTGTCGTTATTTTCAAATTCTTTAACTATTAATTGACTTATTGTTACAACTTTCACTGTTTGTAATGCAGGCAGATTTTTATGTGCAAATTTGTAGTATCGATAACTTTTTGATATCATCCTTATTATTAAAAACAAATATATCCAATTCGTATTAAATTTGTCAATTTTTTTGTAAGAAATTCTTTTAATTTCAAACAATGCTTTTGCTTTATAAATAAAAATCGCTAATGCATAGTTAGCCAATTTAGAATTACAGCAAAAAAACTTTAAAAAAAGAATTAATTTGTTTTGTGAAATAATATTGATACATGTATTACTGTCAGGGTTGGACAATTGGACAATTGGGTTGTCCGATGAGATTTAAATTTCTATAAATTGTCCGTAATTTTTTTTAGAAATAAGAAACCTCTGTTCAAAGTAAATAATTAGGGCAGTAATATACTGCCAATCTTTACTCTATATTTGCTAATAGGTCAATGGACACCGGACAAATTTATATGCTCGGTGTCCGATAATTCATCGAACATAGAGGCTGTCCAACCCTGATACTGTATTACGTGTAAAATCAGTATTCATATTTTCTGCTTGTGTGTTTCAATGCATAATAATCATAATTCATATACCGTACAATAACTGTTGGATAAAATTAGAAAGCAAAAATAGAATTTTTTTCTTTTATCCACATAATTGAATAAGCTATAAATCAGTACAGTATTATTATAAAAGTTATATATATGGTATATAATTAACGTCCGTTCCATTTGCGGCATGGTTATACGTACAAATTTGGCTTGAGTTAATTGTACTGTATCTTCTATCGTTACAATATCACCTGATCATAAACCGACCATGATTTAGAAATACTTTCATACAATTTGCTGTTTATATCTATTGAATTTTACATTATTAATACAGTTTAAGACTTTTTTTTTTAAAAAAAAAAATAAAACTATGAATAAAAAAAATAAAAAAAAGTAGATATTAAATTTTATTGAGGTTGTAGGACTCCATTACTGAAAATAATCAAAATCTCTTTTTTTAGAGAAGTTAACATGATACAAGTGACTTGATATAAGAAAGTTCCGGTCCGGCCAAAATCTTTCTTATATCGAAATTTTCTTATATTGAAGGCTTTTTATTATAAATTTTTCAATTGAGATTTAAAAAAATCTATCTTATACCAAGAGTTTCTTATATCAAAGGTTTCTTATATCAAAGGTTTCTTGTATCAAAGGTTTCTTATATCGAAGGTTTCTTATATCGAAGGTTTTTTATATCGAAGGTTTCTTATATCGAAAGTCACTTGTAATAACCTATTTTTAAAGTCATTATTATGCTAACGTAAAAAGGAATGCTGCTCATTTTCAATAGCGGAGTTCTACAAACTTTCTATATATTCTTATTTTTATTTTTTGTAAAATAATGTAAAATTCAATAAACAGACAATCGTATGAAAGTCTTCCTATGAGATCATGTCTCTTGTGCTATCTTCTTTGTGAAGGTATATCGAATATTTTTATCTTCATTTGTCCATCCTTGAACTGTTCATGAAGGGTCACATATCTGACACCAGGAATTTGATTATATATCGCTTACAATCTTATAGAGTTTGGAACCGTCAAAAATTTTGTTAACCGTTAATCGCATCGCTTAACTATAGATTTCATGATTAATCATGATTAATGATCATATGATCGTATAATCATTTAACCGTAATCGTATAACCGTATAACCGTGTCAATATATCATAAAGAATTTTCACTTTTAACGAATTGCATAATGAAAGTTTGAGTAACACTCCTGAAATTCTTTATGATCGTTATGCATACAGATTTTATTTATTATTTATTTTCTGTTTATTTTAACCCCTAAACCCGATTTTAAAGTTTCAATTAATTATTATGTTAAACAAGCTTATATATTAAAAAGATGTAACGATATGATTATACTTTAGTTTAGCAAATTCACAAATTATATCTTTATTTTAGAATATTATAACAATTAAAACTATTATAATAGCGCATTCTAATTAGCAAATTTTTCATAATAAGTGAATGCCTTATATTGCATCCTTTTTAACCACAATTCCTTTCTAAGCGTTTTAGAAAAAAGTTTGATAACCATCATTTCACTTTAAAAAAAGCATTTGTCCAAGAATCTTTGAGCCTAATCGTGTACGCCGAGGTGTTATTTGGTTGCCTGCATCTGAGAAAAGTCTTTCGGATGGGACTGATGTTGCAGGTATGCACAAATATTTTCGTGCTAACAAGGATAATATCGGAAATTCATTCTTGTGGTCATTCCACCAAAGCCAAGGGTTAGCATTGTAATCAATAGGAGGGTTAATACGACAATCCAAATACTGTGCTATTTCATCTAAAGGTTCAATCTCTTTCTGATCTTGTATACCAAAGATACCCTCAAAGAATGGATTTTGTGTTAGATTAGTAGTTATTGTTGATATTCCTTGTTCCGGGTTATTATTGCTAGTAATATTGTGCTGTTGTGAAATTTCAAATTCAGATCTTAATTTTGCCCTAGCCTTCTCTCGTTCCCTACTTGTAAATGCTGTCATTCTTTTTGTATGAGGATCTAAGAGAGTAGCAACTAATCCAATTTCGTGAAATTCATTCCAATAATGCATTAATGATTTATAAATTGTACTTTTAAATTCTTGTACAATATGATTAAGATTAGGTGGTGGTGGTAATAAATGAGTATCATGTGGCTGTGAATAAAGCTCATCATCACTTTCACAATCCAATGAAATATCCGATTCTACAAATAATATTAGTTATTATATTTAAAGAAACTTATGCTATATAATTAAAACCTTATATAATTAAAAAATTACCATAGTCATCATCATCGTTATTACTAGTTTCAATATTATTTAATTCAAATTCATAATCCATAAATTGATTTTGCAATTTCTGAATTATTGGATACATCAACGAAAGGGTAGGGTATTTACTTCCAGAAAAAAGAGTTGTGGCATGCTCGAATGGTTTCAATACCATAATAATTTTTTCTAATAAATCCCATTCATAGTCTTTTAATAGCCGTTGGGACAATATCTGACTATCTTTTTTATTGTCAATTCCTTTTTTCAATGGTAGTATAGATGATAACCATGTGATCGCATCTTTTAGTTCAAGTAGTCATGACCATGAATAGTAACTAGAATTCCATCTAGTATTGATGTCGGAAAGGTTACGTAAAATTTTTATTGTGGCTTCACTAGTTTCTTCATCTTCTTCTCCAGAGCCAACTTCTTGATCCATTTCAATACTTGATAATTCATTAAACCGAATGATTTTAAAATCATTTTCCTGAATATGATTTTGTCGTGCCAGATCTACTTGCGCAGCATCAAGTTGTTCAGAATGTTTACTTGAAGTAGTAAAAAATTTTACTAATTGTTGAAATCTTTTAACATAAGAATTAATTTTTTTTAAACCTTTGGTAACTGAAAGTTGAAGCGTATGGGCAGAGCATGGTAATCGCTCTATATTTTCCCAAATCATAAAGGTTTTTTTCATGTTGGAGCCATTATCTGTGACTCCTATAAATACTTTTTCATTTAATCCAAATTCACTTAGCTTGTTATTAAGATAACTTTGTATTTTTTCAGCTGTATGGGGATATTGCATACGCTCAATTGTAAGAAGTAAGTCAACAATTTCAAAATTGGACGTTAACCAATGAATAGTAACGCCAATATAACCAAATTTTGATCGTGCAGTCCAAAGATCTGTGGTAATTGCTGCATGTTCACATGTTTGAATAAGATTTTCTTTAAGTTTAATTATTCCATTTTGATAAGCAGCTGTAATAAAATTCTTGCATAATTTATTAGATGATGGCTTAAATCGCGGATCAAGTTTTTTAATAAATCGTTGAAACCCTTTGCCACGGAGAGTATTAAAAGGTAAAGAATCTAATACTAGCCACTCTGTGCATGCTGCTTGTAATTCATTTTGTTTGTTTGAACCATATGGTTGTATATTTGCTAATACTTGTTCAAGTGTAGCTTGATTATGATCTTGCTTTTTTATCTAATTTATTATTATGCATATAATGATTATTAAAAATAATTAATATAAAAAAAATAAAATGTGTAAATTAAAATAATACCTTCTTAGTTAAGTTTTCAAGAACTATATTATGTTCTTGTGTTATATGATAATTTAATGTTGACGTTGAATTTGAATTAGAACGATCATATTGACGACCACATATTACTTTTTTTTCTATTTACAGTTATCTCAACTTGGCATATTGCACATGAACCTTCTAGTTCAAAATATTTCCATACTTCAGCAGTACGTTTGTGCTTTTTTTGTCTTTTCCTTGGTAAACTAACTTTATTCTCCTTTCATGGAGATAATAATTTGGAAGAAGATCCTATTTCACTGCCATTTTTATTAATATCAGGTTCACTACCAGTTTCTGAATCATAATCTGTCCAGTTTCCACTTTCTTGGGTACTCATTGTAACAGAAAAAAGCGATCTTTTTTTTTTAAAGTTACCGATCTTTTATTTAAAAAAATCAATTAATTGATATAAATACTGATTTTAATTTTAATTAATAATTAACTATTTTAAACTTGATATAATATCACGTGTTAAGTTTTGAGATCCATGTTCTATATTATAAAAAAATTAATTATTTCGCTTTTAATTCTTCTGCAATATTTAACATTTTTAAATTTTATAAAAGTAAGCTGTTTAATGAAAAGTGTCTTTGTAAATTAATAATATTAGAATTTTATTTTACTAATTGAAGTATGTTACAGATTACCTTGGTGTCTGCTATCACAAGATTTACAAATATAATACGGGCTATATAAAAATCTAATCCTTAATAACTTTTGAACTAATAAATATGTACAAATAAAATATGTACAAATAAAATTATATTTGCCGAAGCTTTCTTAACGTGCACTTTAAATTTATAAAGAAACTAGGACAATAAATTACTATATAATCGCAGTAAATCGTATGATAACAAATATTCCTGTAACATATTTCAATTAGTAAGATAAAATTTTATGTTATTACTTTATAAAGACACTTTCATTAAACATTTTGCTTTTATAGAATTAAATATTGCGGGAGAATTAAAGGCGAAGTAAATTGATTTTTTATAATAATTTAATATAAAACGTCTTAAAATTAAATTATAAAAAAAAATTATATAAGATCATCACTATAAGATACACCCAGTTTAAGTATGTTATAGCTTTTATTTACTTATCACCAGAAGTAAAAGAGATAGCAGCATTTTTTGGCACACAAATATTATTTAACATATATTTATTTTATATATTTCATATATTTATATATTTGATTAATCAATTAATCGCATAAAATTATATATATGATTAAGTGAACAATTTAATGATTAATAATCATTTATAAAAATGTTTATTCATTTAATCACATAATTATTTTTTATTTATATTGATGGTTAAATGATTAACGGTTCCAAACTCTAGCACTAACACAACAGAAAAAGCACATCATAAGAGAGCAGTTATGCCAGATACAAAGAAAGCTAGACATAACCAAGTCAGATGACCTATTATTTTGGACTGTAGCATTAATTGTATTCTATAGTCTGGCTCGGTTGGGTAAACTCCTTCCATGCTTACAGTTAAATAAGACGAAAATTCCTATAGTGCAAGCATTGCAATTTGACTATGCAGGCAATGCGATATTCGCAACCATCCAATTACCAAGAACCACAAAACAAATGAATGCCAAGTGTTAATCATATATTCAACTAATGATGATCTCTGCCCGATCCGGGTACTCAAAACATACGTCGTCAAAAGAACGAATTCTACATACGCCTCAAGATGCAACACACTATTCATATAGTCAGATGGCAGCATAGCCACAAAACGTTGGTTTATAAGTATTCTCAAGCTTCTTCTACCAGGCACAAATATTACAAGACACAGCTTCCGAGCAGAAGGCACCACAGAACTAGTCCTACGAGACGTGCAATTAAATTATCCTTAATATAAAAAATAGGTAGATGGTCGTCTGATGCATTCTACAGATATATCTGGACCCATCCAGCCACGGTGGTGGCAGTTCTGACAGAAGTATATACAAATGAGTGATCATAAATCAATTTTGGAATCTGATCACTCAGGAAAAAAAAAAAAAAAAGGTAGACAATAATCAATAATGATATGAGAATCAGGATGTTAATTTCATTGATTACAACATTTTCAATGTTAAGAGTACAAAAAAAAAAAAAAAAAAAAAGGGAACAGATAGATTGATAAGATCAAATGTGTATATATATCGTATGTAATACATTAAATGTTAGAGATCAATTTTTTGGAACCTAACATTTCATAATAATTACTATCTTCTATTGTTCACATTTATATTGATAGCCGGCATGCATAATGCAGGCAGGAAATCACCAGCCAATGCTATATATCACAAAATCTACTGCTTATGGTAACGTCCAGCGCAACCTCAGTTGCTATTTCCGGATGCATATCCATTTCGGTTTCAATCATACATAAAAATCGTAATCATGCACATATCATAAATTCATTCATTAAATAAAAACTTATCTCTAGTATATCAGACCGGATTATTCCAAACTGAAACACGTGTACAACACTTTTCGTTCGAGTTGACATACGTACGGATAGTCAACAGATCAAAAAGTGGCTAAGCGGGGTGCAAACACCTTGGTCACGAGGACCATGTATAGCTTGGTCACGAGCTTGAGTATACAGGTTCTAACACAGGTGAGAATGATTTAAATTAACTTTCAAATAAGTAAGTACTAATTCCCGGACTGGATTGAGACAGGAAGAGCCAAATTATAAATAAAAAAATAGAAGGAATAAATTACCCATGCTAATAGTTCTCAATTCGGCTGCGAGAAGCAAACTGTATTCACAACCTGACCCCTCTCTCTCAGAACCAGACATTGGAACCTAACATTTCATAATAATTACTATCTTCTATTGTTCACGTTCATTTTGATGGCCGGCCTGCATAATGCAGGTGAAAAACCACCGGCCAATGCTATACATCACAAAATCAACTGCTTATGGTGATGCCTGGCGCAACCTTGGTTGCTATTTCCGGGTGCATATTCGTTTCGGTTTCAATCATGCACAAAATCGTAATTATGCACATATCATAAATTCATTCATTAAATAAAAACTTATCTCTGGTATATTAGACCAGATCATTCTAAACTGAAACATGCATACAATGCTTTTGATATAGCGTTTTAAGCCCTGTTGCTAAGCCTATCATTACCCCTATTTGACTTTGCCCGATTTACTTTGTCATATATGTTCATGTAGTATAATGGGCTTTCTGCATTTGACAATAGTATAATGGTAAGCGACATTTACAAACTGATTAGTAGCTTAACTATTTATGTTATTTTGTATCATCTTCATATATAAGATTTCCAAAACAATTTCCATTTACATGTATGTACTTGTACATATAAAGAAAATACTAGATTTTTTTTAAGAATGAGAAAAAAAGAAATTTATCAAAAGTATGCTCAACTTACTTTAGAAACGATTATAAAGCTAGTTATGATAAAAATATATCTTCATTATCAATTTATTATACTAATAAAAAATTTGACGAAAAGAAAACAAAGAACAAAAAATAACTCACAAAGTGACATAAAATTATAGGGCAAAGAGGTCATAAAAAGTGATAAAATAATATATTCTAGCATAAAATAAGTTATTATCCATGTGACTATAAATCTTGATTAAAACCTGAATCTACAATGTGGTGTGATCGATATATTTAAATAAATAAAATAATGCCAAGCAAAGCGAGGCAAAACATAATAAATATAAAACTAAGCTTGAATTGAGGCCGAAAGTTATTGCATTGGTTATTTTCAAAAATAGCTTTATATATTTGTATTCTAATTCCTTAAAGAGAGAATTTTTAATAAAGTTTAAATGTTAATTAAAAAAATGCTTTACTGCTTCACTGCTTCACTTGATCTTCTAATTCTTAGTTAGCTAAAGCTGAATAGCAAAGCCTTCTGTATATATAAGTTTTAGTATCTATTTTTTATATTATTGTGAATCTTGATTAAAACTTTAAGTTAGCAATTAATGATTGTTGAAATATAGTAAAAAAAATAGAGTTTAAAGCCTAGCCGAGCGAAACAAGGCCAAAACATAAAAAATATAAAACTCAAGCAAAGCCAAGAACTATAAAAAAAACAAATAGACTACACTGGCGATCATAAGTAGTGCAACAAAAAATAAATTTACTTAGATCGCATTATTTCTCACAATTTTGGGTGTATCCTTTTATTTTTTTTTTTATTTTACTCATAAATAGTACCTTTTTTTCAATATTAAAATTTTAATATTTATTATTATTTCCAATGTAAAGATAAGTGAGCATGTAGCACAAATCATGTGTTGCATTACTTTTGATCATTTTTTACAATGATTAGATGATGGCCATTGTACAATGAAGGATCAGGTGACTAGAAAATCTATTTTCATTTTTGAATTCTTGTGTTACAATAGAACTTAAATGATGTTCTAACAAAAAAAAATATATGATTTATAACTTAAAAGAGACCTAGTTTCTTCATTGCTACAAAACCCATGTACCACAAGAGTAGTAAGTTAGATATGTAATTTTAGTTCCTTTCTGATTCTTTATATCAATAAAAGTGGTGAAGCTATTGTGTTTGCAAAAATTAGTGAAGGTTTGTCATTTACCTGTTAGCAGCAAGTCAACCCAAGTGACATTTTAAATTGAGTCACCTATCTTCACCATTTAATTGCCGTTAAAGAATGGTTTTATCAAAAAAATTAAAAAGTATTAATAATTTAGGTTTATTTATTTTTTTACATATAGAATTATGGTTCGGTACTAGAGGTTAAGTAAAAAAAAGCTTTACCCATATGAATATCAATGAAAACGTTGGCTTGAATTTGTAAAAATCAGTCTACTAAGTACAGGTCTAGGTAATTTCGTCTAACAAGCTAAAATTTGAAATTTTTTGAGTTGCATAGTAAATAGTATTATAGAACCAACTCAAAAAATCATTAATTTGCTTTTAATAAAAAAGTTTTGGGACAGGTTTGTAAAGGTATAATTCTATATTAAGTTTTGTGACTTTAATAGCCTTTGCAAGATCGATTACTTGATGAATATTAAATTATACTAATATATTTGTCATTAATATTTTATATATATCATTAGAGATCACGATTTTGCTATTCAAAAAATAATTATATAAAAAAATAATAATAACAAATATAGCATGATAGTTCTAAGACATTACCTTAAAAATAATTAGACAAAGATTTTGATTAACATCTCTGCCTTCTAAACTTAATCATTTAAAAATTTGTAGGTCAGGGTTTTACTGTTAGCTTGAAAACATTTTGGATAAATTCAGATAAAAAAATTATTGGGGCAAGATCTAGGTAACCTAGATGAAAATCAAAATAAAAACCTAAATCATCTGATCCATCCCAATGCTAAAACAAGTTTGTGAAGCAATCAAGGCACAAGATGGATACACCATGTTGTGGTGGCCATGAAATATTAAAATAGAAAAAAAATTAACAGGCTCTGACAATTTTATACATAATTAATTGAAATCCAAAAATGCATATTAAGGTTTTATACTGCTGATTATAAGTAGTGCAATAAAAAAAATTTTACTTAAATCGCATTATTTCCCGCAATTTTGGGTGTATCCTTTTATTTTTTATTGTAAATAGTATAGTATTCACATAAAAATCTTAGAATATATTAATAAAGTAGATTTTTTATAAGCGCTAGCTTTATTTAAAATTACATATTGCATTACTTTTGCTCATTTTTAACACAACACAAACATAAAACAAAAAAAATTTTTTATATATAAAAAAAAACCATATACTGTTATATTTAATTATTATATTAGTCATAGTTCCTCAAAATCAAATCAAATCAAATATTAGACTTATTTGAATTTGATTTGATTTAAAAATCTGGATTTAAATTTAATTTGATTTAAAAATCTGGATTTGAATTTGATTTGATTATTTGATTTTAAATTTTCAAATCAAATTAAATTTAGTTATTTATAAAATCTTCGATTTTCTTAAAATTTTATTAAGCTAATTGATTTTATATATTATAGCACTTTGCAAAAAAGTGTGACCCTGTGATTTTTACAGTGATGATGGTGGAAAATCTCTGTGATTCTTAATGATTTTTAATAAAAAATTCATATTTAGATTTTATATAAATCGATATATTAAATTATGCTTTTATTCATAGTTTTAATCAGTGATTATATGTAAAAAATATAGCTCTTATATATTTTGATATTTGCTTTTTTTTTAACAAACATATTTTCTTTCTCTTTACATAAATATTCCTTAATACTTGGTTATAATGGTTGACATTCAAGAAACAAAGCTAAAATATCACAGAGGAACATGTTTTAGTTGTCAAAAATGCTTGTATTGTGAAATTGACTTACAACAAAATGTATGTAATTGTGACTTATTTAATGTGCTACATAGAGGTAATTGGACTGCAGCTGTCAAAAATACATTTATATGATTATTTAATCTGAATTGGTTGAAAAAGAAAGTAAATTATGATCATCAAAAAAAAATACTTTATAATTACTTACTAAGTACAAGAGAATCTTTTAGTTTTTCCTTATATTTTCAATGTAATAGTTTCTTATTAAGATTATCATCTAAGACAAAGAAGCCTAAAATAATATTAAATTCAAATCTATTAAATTCAAATCCATCAAATTTAAATCTATCAAATTCTATAATTGCAAATAATAACTTTCAAGAAATTGAAATATAT